>JAQGBK010000044.1:0-12174 GCA_034698505.1 Stercutus niveus
ATATTCCACGTGTGTACAATTGATAGCGTTTCACTATACACTCTAATTTCGTAGTTCATGTCGCGCCTGTCGCGCTTCCAGATTTTTTGTCCATTTAAACTTATAATTACCATTTTTGTTTACAACAAAATTGGTAATAAAAATAGGATCAGTTGACGTGATATTTAAATCGATTTCTGGTTATCTGTTATTTGCTACTTATTTATTTATTGATTTATTCCGTCATACACTAACAAATACAATCATACAACCAATAGCAATCATACAACAAGGTCAACAACAAGCTTTTCTGTTCAGCTGCACTACTAAAACACCAATGTAGGCGTGACGGGACAATTTTCTCAAAAGTGCATAATATATTATATTATCCATTTCATATTTCGATTTTAAGCGATGCTCATGCACTATTTTAACATTTCCAGCTTTTTGAATATTACCAATTTCAACAACTTCAGCGTTACGTTTAGTGGGATCATCCACTTTCACAACTCGTCTCACCACTGCAGCTAATTCCACTGGTAAGGAAATCACTTTCAAAATAACGTTTATCAAAATGAAGTTATTAAAATACAATCATACTTTGCTTTCAAGTAATGCTATTTTTAAATTGCACATGCAATAATTGCATGGAGAGTCTCTCTCTCGAGATATGCGAGTATTAATTTACTATGTGTATATAGTGTATAGTTTTTAAAGTTTTACATTGTGTACAGTAACAGATTTCAGCAGGTATATCTTTATTTGAGGGTAGGAGCCCTGTTTGTGTTTAGTATAAACCTTGGGTAGTCCTTTCTGTATGATCTTGATTTTATCTTATTAAAAGATTTTTCTGCAATTTGTGTACGAATAAAATATTGAAATCAAAAATGTTGTACTTGCGACGTTACCGCAATGCTCTTAGCGCTAATGGGGTACATATTTTTACTGTATGAAGGAAATGGGTGAAGCTGGGGTTACAGGAAAATTCTAAGTTTAGGATTTGTGGGTAGGTAATCATAATAATGACAATTTTGATACTGGTAGTAGGAGTACATCTAGGTGAGAAGCTAAACCTAGGCGTCATTGTGTCAAATAAATCGAATTCAATGTTTGTTCTCAATGGCCAGAGTATTATATTATGAAAGAAAACAACAGGGATTAAATGTGGACATTCCTAGAGAAATAGTTAATTAATGCTTCTAGGTAACAGAACATTGTTGTCATGAGTGTATTGAGAATGCAACAATTTATCTTCCATGGTTTATACCTTTTAGATGTAATGTGATATAAATGGTGTTTTAAATGGAAATGCCCAGCCAAGAAATCTGTAATTTTCAGTTTCCGCGCCATTAGAAAAAAAAGAACTATGGAAATTTTTTTTGTAAAACTTCAAAAATCGGCTGTTAGCCTCTGTTTATCTTCTTGGTAATTGCATAGTTTGCAGGAAATTTATTAATCATACTATATTAATAATCATTTATATTAATCATACTTCATGCGTACTTTGCCGAAGCGTGGTGGCCAAGTGGTCTAGAGCGTTTGGAAAATAACCGCGAGGTTGTGTGTTCAAATCCTGGCGTGAGCAGACCGTGACAGTTGCCCGTACGTTACAGAAAATTAACTGCGTGATCATTAATTAGTCGGTAGCTACCTGTAGCTCAGTAGGTTAAACGGAGTACAATGAGTCTTCAACGGGATAGGACTCTAAAAACAGAGGCCGGTGTCCAGTGTACAGTGACCGAATGCACTGGGCTTCACAACAAGGTTACAAGCTTAATCAGATGGCGTGAAAAATCTGTTCACACATCATAACCCTCCCCCCGTCCTTCTTACACACACTTTTCTGCATACACCACCTTTCCTCCTGCACAGATTGCACCGCGCAAGAGGATGTGTGTGTCAATGCCTGGGCTGCCTAATTAGTGGGTCGAAGGCGGTACCAGTAGTACCCGCTGTTGTCCTAACATCTAAGCAAATGTAAGCAAAATTGTAACTAATCGTAAGCAAATGTACTACTATTTCAGTCTAATGTGTATGTTTTTATTTGATTAGGTTGTCCTGGACAATTCAGGTGTGACAACGGTCGTTGCGAATGTCTGTCATGGTGTTGTGATACTTATAATGATTGTGGTGATAATAGTGACGAATTCAACTGTAGTAAGTTGTATAGTTCAAGCCTCCTAATTGCATTATGATAGGGCCTTCTTAAACAAATAGATTACAGATTTGTTAATACATTTTTGTATTAGCACCCTGCAACGCATCACAATTGAATATCGTCTCGGTCTAACGTCTATATTGTTGACGGCCGGCAACATCCGGGAACCTCCAATGATCGTAGGGTTGCTCAAGGGAGAGAAGAGCCAGAAAATCAAAGCACCAATGAAATGAAAATATTCTATATAATGAAAAAAGTGTTGACATTTTGTGATCCATATAATGGAAAAGTTCAATTTTTAGGATGAGCCACACCCGTCCGTTGGGAGATAGTGGCTATGTAGGTCATGAAGCTATGAAAGCTGTATGGAAGTGTAGAAGAGTTTTATCAATAAGCAAGGCAATTTAAAGTTGATGGGATGAGTTAGATATTGCCAGTGGAGATTGATGTGATCGGATGTTGGCCAATTAATAAGAAATTTGGACTGGTGGGGAAATTGCAAGGCAGGGCAAAAATATCGGTTGAGCGGGTGGGGGATGGGGGGCAACAAGTGCACTCGTATAAACAAAAACAATTCCCGTAGGTCACCTCAAAAATCGAATGAGCGGGGGGGGCAAAAGTACATGACACAACAAAAATGAATACTCAAATCACCCACAAAATCGGTTCAGAACGGGGGGAAGTAAGTGTTGCTACAACAAATATACTCGCTAATCACCTCAAAAAATCGAGTGAGTGGGAAAAGCGGTAAAAAAACTAGGCGTCGGGAGGGCAAAAGTGGGGGGAAAGTTACACAAAAGGGAAAAAATGGGCAAATAATTGACAGGGAAAATGTCCGAAATTGGTGGGGCAAACCCGAGGGCTTCTGGGGAATTTCACGACCACTTTGTATGTTATTAAGTAGCCTGGATGAGGACTCTTGTTAGAAGACTCTAGTAACAGAATTTGAACGAGTTGATGCTGATGAATGGAAGCAGCTAGAAGGCCAAAGAGGAAATGGTCGTTAAAGAGAGAAGACTAAGACTTCAGAGCATTTTTTTGAGGACACTGGTAAATCTTTATCCAAACAGGAACGAATTTGGCAGAGTTGGCGGATGTGATAATTAGAAGAGCTATAAATTAAAGTGATGTGCTGTTTATGTAAAAGGTCGTTATTAAATATAATGCTAAAGTTACGCGCGGATGATGTGGGCTGAAGAAGGTTTCCTGCAAAAGAGGAGGAAGAATTTGAAAGTTGGACTGTTGACAATTGGAACTCCAATTATGAGATGTTCTGTTTATGAAGGATATAGGGAAGGATGAGAGCAGAAACTTATAACTTGTCTATTACAAATGAGTAGATCAATTTGGAGTGACGAAAGTACAGATTGAGTGGATTGAAAATGCAGTAGAAAGGTTGGTGATGTTTTTAGGGATGTTGAAGAGGGATGTATTAGGCTAATATTTGAAATAGCTGTATGGAGTTTTGTGTGGAAGAGACTCCTTTTTGCAAAGAAGTGGAACAAGTGCATGTATAAGTATTTAGAAACATGCCCGAAGTTTATGAGATATTGATAATTTTTGGGCTAGAGGGAAAGCTACACAAGCTGAGCAGTTTTGAGTAGTTCGTTAGTGATTTTGTAGAGTACCGGTACTGGTATACAATACAGTTAGTGTGTACTGGTATACACTACAGTTAATGTCAGTAGAACTGAAAAGAAAGCATGACCTGTTTTGCTTAGTGTGTTGATGGTGTGAAGTTAAGCAAGATGAATCTGAAGGTGGGAAGGAGTGGCGATTCAGAGAAAAATAATTTTATAGAACGTGTAAAAGAAGATTAAAGTTTGGCAATTTTTGTATTGAAGAAACTGATAAAGGAAGATTTCTATTAGACTGAGAGATGAAATGTTAGAAGAATGGAAATTCCTTTAATGGAAAACAATAAATAGCTCAATACTTCGGTGGGGGATAACGGAAGTGAAGAAACCTGGAAAAACTACTATATACACCGGTTCGCAGTTTTTTTTACATTCTACAATTATGTAGAACGCTGTGTAGTATTTTCCATGTTCCTTGAAGTGTGAACTGCCACACTCAGCCGTACGTAGTAAGGGTTGTGCTTGTGTTTAGCTATTTTGGACCGGCTAGATAGGGAGCACTATTATTGAAATGGGAATTAGAATGAGCTTGACGTTTGGCTGTTGTGTGCCTTACTAGTTCCTGCTACATATTATCTTCTACAACATATTATATTTTACATAACTTTTGACAAAATCAATATTTTTGCTGCAATTTGGCTGCAGTATGCCTATGCTAACACCTAAATAAGTCCTTAAAAATATGATGTAAAAATATTTAGTCATAATTACTAGTTTGCAGTTTTTCAATGCGGTTGTTTTTTGGCATGTTGTTTTAAATATTGTTTAAAAAATATTTTATTAATTACAATTTAAAAATAAAAATTTCTTACATTGTTAAAACGTTGTCAGAGGAGGAAGATGATAATGAAATAATTGTTAGTCTATGTACAGAAATACAGAACGTTTGTCCTTATTGTGCTGGCGCTATCGATGAGTATAAATTTGTATCAAAATCTGTTTTGGCTTATTTCAGCATGTAATGCATTTACTCAGTTTACTTGTGTTACTAACGGCCAGTGCATAAGCATCTCGTCACGGTGTAACTTCGCACGAAATTGCATTGATGGGAGCGATGAACTGAACTGCAGTATGTTGTCGATTTCACTGTATTAAATTCAATTAAATGTATCTAACATGCTAAATTCACTTGTAATATCAATGACTGTTAACACTGTTCTTTAATTAATTAGCCAGTTTGTATCATATTCCAAACAACCAAAATCGTTACAAATCAAAATCCGAATCCATATCGTTCTTGCATAGATAGGGGGAACGACTGTATTGTCGGCTATGTTCATCTTAAATTTAAGCTATCTATGAATTCAAATGAACCTTTCAAACATACATACACACACATACATACACCAATACATACATCAATGCAAACACGCACACACCAATGCATGAAAGCAGACACGTGTGTGTGTGCATGTGTAAGTGTGTCGGACTGTCGGTTTGTGTATACACACGCACACATGCACACATTTTTGGTCGGATTACAGAATATAACTGCTTAATTTAAAAATATCTCATTTAAGTTTTTGTTGTAAAACTGTGTTCATGGACAAGCTCATTTTATATTTACATATTATCTGATTATTTTAGTTTTAATAATTTTAGTTGATTAATTTATACATGATATATTTATCATTCGTTGTATTATAGTTTAAATTACTGATTTAATTTATATATACCATACCATTCATTATGTAAGCACAAAATGCACAAATATGTTTTTTATTTACACATATCATTGTCTGCTAAATTATCTGGAAGAAGAATAATGATACCCGTGCTATAATAATAATGCTACCTGTGGTATTTTAAAAAATGCTGTTCAATTATATAATGCTGTTCAATGTACGATGTGATTCAGAAGATTGTCAAACACGTTGTAAAAGATCTAAATTCCAATTCGAGTAAACAAAACACCTTTTATTGTTTTCATTCAGCTTATCCCGCATGTGCCAGTACACAGTTTCGATGCAAGAACAGCCAGTGCATACCACAATATTATAGGTGCGATGGTAGCATTGACTGCTTGGATGGATCAGACGAACAAACTTGCTGTAAGTGTCTTGGAAATTTACGAGGGTCATGCCGAAAATCTTGGCACTGGGGTAATATCTTAAAACCTGTTAAATGTAGAAACTTGAAATTTGGCCTAAATTTTATATAATGTCTATCTTACTTACCATAAACATTACTAAGCATTAACGCGATGGCGGTGCAATCGTAATTGAAAATGGGGTACATGGCTGACTCCGTTGCAAAGCATAAAGTGTGATCTAATTTGCTCCATAAAGCAGGAAAACCAGCAAAAAACCACTATACAACCCAAATCTCGCACCATTCGATTTTCGTCTGTTTACTCCTTTGAAAGATTACTTCAGAGTACAAAAGTTTGATGATGATGAGGCTTTTAAGTCCGCAGTGGACGCATGGATGCGACGGAGCGAGTCTTATTTTTTCGCGCGTGGATTTTTAAACTGGCGAAACCATTGAGACGAATGCATCGCGTGCAATGGCGATTACATTAACACATCAATGTTTGAAAATTTTAGTTTTTTTGCACTGAATTATGAAGATGTTGTATAATATTCACAAGAAATAGCAAGTTTCTAGGTTTAATAGTTTTAAAAATATGAACCCAGTGCCATGACTTTCGGCATGACCCTCATAGAAAAAAGTAGTGACTGATCTTTATAAATATATTGATATGTATAATATTATAAATAAAAATATATCTGTATAGAATAATTAGTAAATATGAAAATTTATTATTATATATTGTCAATGTGCGAGGGTCGTTCCATGAGTAAGTGAATAAGTGCTGCCGTTTTTTATTTTTTGGAATATAGCAAAATATGAGATATGCATTTTGTAGAGAATTTAATTTTCTACTTATATGGTAAATTTAAGAATGACGACGTCACTAATTTGACGTCAGCGATGCTTAGAACACAACAAGGTCGTGTTAAAGGCGCTCCACTCAATGAATACTGATTATACTCAAGTTTTCACATAACAATTGACAACAAATGCCACAACCTACTACAGAAAAAAAAATTATGGACTAATTAGCACAAAACCAGCAATGCTGCATTTCTTACAAGGATATGCTGGGTGGACACAAGTTTGCCTCGGTGATTGAGGCGCATGACGTTGGGTGTAACTGGCTTCGAATGCAAAAGCTGTTCTTCTGTGGACTAGCATAGAGAAACTTGTCTCAAGATGGATTAAATATTGAAATGTACTTGGAGGATAAGTAAAGAAATGCCAAATAGTCAGCATGTTTATTCCGAAGCAAGTTGGAAAATTTTTGTTTAATTTTTTGATAAAAACTTGAGTATAATCAGTAGTCATTGAGTGGAGCACTTTTATCACGACCTTGTCGTGTTAAAAGCATCACTGACGTCACATTAATGACGTCATCTTGCTTAAATTTATCAAAGATGTTCTAAATTGAATTTCCTACAAAACCTGTATCTCGGATTTGTTATTTTTTACAAATTTAAAAAATTGCAGCACTTTTTCACTTACTTATGGAACGACCCTCGTACTATAGTTATTTTAATTTTGGTGAAATGTAGGATCCGTGAGTGCTTGTTGACTCAAGCCATTGTCCATCCGTTCGTCAGGTTGGCATCCTTTTTTCTTTTTGTCATGTATTTGTAAATATGTCTGATGATAAATTTTTAACTAAATAAATAAATAAATAAACTAGCAATTTACAGCTAAGTGGTTAAATGACCTAAATAATAATAAGCTCCCCAGTCGATTTTCCCTACAAATGGTCTAATTAAATATGCTAGTATATTAATAATCATATGAACAGTTGATCGCATATAGCTTTCCCGGGAAAGCTTGTCCTTTGAACAATCAACACACAAATTGTTTGCAAATTTTTGGTAAAAATCGCGATTGAGAATCCAGGAGTGCTAATGAATATTCATGGATGGCGCTGTACGTGCAATTGATTGGAAAGTAATCATTTCTAATTTCAACGCACAAAAACATGACATGAAACTGGAAATTAGTGACCGGGCGTCATGGGCTGAACGGGTCGTGGAGTCGCACAACAATAGTCCTGCAATGAGGTTCATTAAAAGATGTCCCATTGCTGAATCATTGCTTATACTAATAATATCATTGGGACTAAATTATTTTTTAAATGTCAAATGTTGCAATTTTAGAGGCTTTTGTATGTATTAAATTCAAACCCTGAAAGGTTATTTTGTCAAATAATTTTGTTTGTCTGACACATATAACAAAATTAATAATATCATGAAACCACAACAAATTAAAATAATTAGGCTATACAGTACGGTACCTAGAAACCAACTGAAATTGATTCAATTCTCAGTACAAGATATTCTACCTCTGCATTCACCGAAGTCGCTTGGGGCCGGGGCTCCGCCCTGGACCCCGCTGGGGGAGCTTACGACGCTCCTCAGACCCCCTAATCGGATTGTAAAGGCGCTTCGCGTTCTCAGTATACACTCGGGCGCAAAATCACGCGCTTCGCGCTTTCATATCACACTTTAAAAATTGGTCCCCCTTTGCTTAAAAAAAACCTTATTGTATATAGCTGAACTCTTGCTGATAAGCATTAAAGCAGCTAGAGCTGGGGGCTTTTAATTAAATGAGGTTTTTCCAGCTGTCCCCGTTGGTGTCTGAGAGCTCAGAGACTGGTTGTGCGTACGAATGTAGGCTACTTGGCAGACCGTGCACTTTGGATTTGTACATTGATGTCGAGGATATCCTTGATGTGGAATAAACACTAAGGCTTGCTCTACGACAGAACCAATGCAGACACCAACATACACTCGGTATTCCGTAATAGAATACAACGGTGTCCTAATTAATCAGACTGCTTTCACTCTAAGGCCTCTTCAGAGAGCCTTCAACGCCGCGGCGAACATAACCAGCGGCCAGTCTCGTCGTGATCACGTCAAGCCGATACTACGTGAGCTCCACTGGCTTGACCTGCAATATCGGATTAAGTTCAAAACATGTGTCCACTGTGCACATGTTCAACGTTCACCGCGGTATAGCTTCTCGAAACCTGTCGCAGATGTGTACACCGACGTCGGCTCTCAATCGTGCAGACTGTCTGCGCTCGGCCAGCTTGCTCGACTACGTCGTTCCGAGAACCAAGCTGACAATCTCAGACCGTGCTTTCTCGGTGGCCGGTCCCAAACTATGGAATAAGCTGCCAGAGTCCACTCGTGCTAATGTAACACTCCGAAACTTTAAAACTTCATTGAAAAAACCATCTTTTTAGCATATGCTACAAGACTTAGTAATGTTGTACTGCGCTGCCGGTCATTTTCTGTAGGGGGTGCACTCTAAATTTTGTATCGTATCGTATCGTTGCGGAATGTGCACATTTAACAGTTAGAATATTA
Source organism: Stercutus niveus (assembly GCA_034698505.1). NCBI lineage: Eukaryota > Metazoa > Annelida > Clitellata > Enchytraeida > Enchytraeidae > Stercutus > Stercutus niveus. The sequence goes on from JAQGBK010000044.1 coordinate 9,168, forward strand.
GGAGCCGTGGAGCTATGGATATATTTATGCCTGTCTATAGATGATAAGACTCAGTGTAGTTGATAAATGCTAGGCCACTATCGATTCGTTCCTTAAAATTTTATTTTACAATATTGTAGAACAAATCGATATCAACCGTATATACAGGCCATGGCATACAAATGCCCTGGCCCCAGTAAATATTGTTTTACAGAATTTAAATTGCTGAATTACTCAAATTTCCACATTTCGCATCAAGCTGCGACATTTAAAATAAATCCTATCTTTACTATTTTAAATTAAAAGAATTCGTGTACTGTAGCTTATTTAGTCGCTACTCATTTCAGATCGGTCATATAGTCATGTTCGCTTTCTGCCCCCCCCCCAAGTCTTTCCATTCCCCGATTATCCCGATATATATCCTTGGGTAAAAAGGAATTTTCGAACCTGCATTTAGCTTCTTTAATATACAAAATCTTATTCCGGAAGAAGTTAAAATAAGTTTAAATAGGCAGACAATCAATTCGTATACACAATGACTATTATAGCGTGCATAATTGTGCAAGTAGACGATGTGATGCGGCCACATCACACCACCATGAAGTTGTGCTATATGAAACTGGAAAACGGTTCTCATGTCCATCCTTTAATTTACAACAGAATCCTTGAAAGGGAGCCTATGGTTCGAGGTAGAGTTGTTTACGGGTTTCCATCCACATATTGATACAGATTTATATCCGGTTGTTGTTGATAAACGCGGAAAGAGATTAACTAAAACATGGCGAGGATTGTATAGTAGATTGCAAACGTGCTTTTGTGCATATACTTCGCGTAGTTTTTTCGATACAGGGTACATGGATATATGGGTGCGTGCATTAAATGCATTCGTGAAAGTACCGTAGGAGATCTATTGCGTGAGGTGACTGACGTCTATTTGAGAAGTTACCAAAGTAAAGGTGTTACATTTTCAAACCTATTCTCAGTAGCCCGGGGAGCTTTACGTTGAGTAACTGGGCACGTTTTCGTGCATTGTCGGAGATCCATTGATCACGTAGGGCCTAACGGGCCTAAAACATCGCTTAGTCTTTACACACGTTTACAGTATGCACTCCAGACCACACGCTACAGTTCGCAGTTTGGTTACGGTCTCACGTAAACCGAACTTCAAACTGTAACTTGAAGCGGCCGTCCACTGATAGCAGTTGTTCGTTGAGTATGCACGCTCACAGAAAAAATAAATTGCACGAATACCGGACTTCGCTTGCGAAATCTCTTGTTTCAAGCTGATTTTAATGTTGTTGATGATTGATCAGAAACCAGAAATGTCTTTCCAGAAATATCTTTCTGGAAATGATATATTCATGAAAATTAAATCTATATCCAGGATGAACTTGTTCGACAGTGGTAACAGCGTGTTTACAACAGGGTCTCACAAATTATTGTGTGTTAAACATTGGCAATCGTAATGCTTAGCACAGCATTTGTTCCCATGAGAAATGATGCCGTAGACACAATATGCGTTGTTGGGTTCGGCACCGATAATCCCTCCATGGAGACTTACAGAAATGAGCATGAAGTGATGTGATGTGTCAGGGGCAGTGTATGAGCACAAGCTGCGTTAACCGCAAAGTATGATACAAGCCTGTGTAAATATTGCGAACACATTTAGAAATTACTTAAAGTAAATACCGATAGTGCTTTATTTTACATTATACCGGTATTTATTTAACACTAATGAGCTAGTGGGTTAACACCGATCGCATGTATTGCATACATTTGCATACCGGGCTATGCATACAGTGCCTATTGTATACAGTAGTTATTGCATACCGAGTTTATTACATAGTGTCGCTATTGCATGCAATACTGATGCAGTGACTATTGCATAAAGCATTATACAGCGACTATTCCGTGGTGTGGAATTTTATACCATGACTATTACATACCGTTTGCATTGCATGCCGTGACTATTGCACACCGTGACTACTGCATCTCCGTGTAGTGTAAGGCCGGACAATTTACAATTTTACTAAATATCACGATGGTGATAATTGATCGTAATGCGAACAGCTCTGCTTTTCATGGAAAGCGCAAGCTTAACAAATACTCGCATCTTAATCTGAGGCAGTCTCGCGTTTGTTCTTAGATCTCTCATGCACTTCATAAAATCCACGGACTGTCAGCGGCTTTCTCGTCAGCCGCTGTCAGCGGGTTGAGAGACTCGGGGAGTCCGAATATCAAACCGCTCTGGCAGTCTTTATTTGCGCAGTTTGTTTATTTAATAACTCGGCTCTCCTCGCTGCTTGCGGCTATTGGAGCTTTCGCACCCGCCCGGAGAATTACCGTACATCCCGTAACACCGACCTAATTCCGTTTCGCTGCTTCTTATTGCGCCGTCCAAACACTATTTTGGTATTTTGAAAACCCGGTAAGGATTTCGCTAGTTGTATCAAGGTTTCGCTAGTTTTTCGAATCTTTCGCAAGTTTCGCGTACGCCAGAGTTTGATTCGAAGGCGCGCAACAAGATGGATTATTATCATCGTGCGACGGAGAATTATTGTCGCGCAAAACTTCGACACTGTTCGACAACGATGCGAAATTCGCTGAAAATTTCATTCAGTGTCATCTAACATAATTTGGTCCGCCAATTTGACGACGCTTGGTGTTCATCAAGATTCAAAGCTTTCGTCGGCGTCGGCTGATATACTTATCGTCCTTTATTCATATGCGCCCCTTGTTCCCGGTTTTCTTCTTTTGCCAGCGACGGAGTGCCTTCGCGACGCTTCTCCGCTTAAACCGGCTGACGTCGTTCACCGCATTAGCGTGTTGCGCGCAAACTTAAGGGCATGCCACACTGAGGCAAGCCTCAGTCTGAAGCAAGCCTCAAAAGGCGTGGCTTTCTAAATTTAGATAGGGGCGGGGCCTATCTCACGTCAGTCAACAGTCTGCCAGGTGTACGACTTGACTGCCATAGGAAAATCAACCAGAGCTCAACCTACTTTCATTAACATAGGAGGCTAAAGCAAGA
>JAQGBK010000045.1:0-12140 GCA_034698505.1 Stercutus niveus
TTCTTCCGTATTGACTTTCAAAAAGATGATTAAAAATTACTTGGTTGAACGAACTAATATAATATAGCCTATATGAGTAGTAAGAATACTGTACTGTGTCATTATAAGCTTATATGATTATAGATGCCATCTGCACTTGTGTGACGTGTATGCTTACATATATTATTGATTTCCTTGCTTGTTAGCTTGTTTGTTTTTTGTTTCTTTTTCCTTTTTTTGTTTTTTTGTTGCGTTATTGATTTTCTGTATGTGTAAAATAATTGTGTACATAGGTGACCAGCTAGATAAGGGTTACACTTTTCCTGGTAGCGTGTTGTTACTTTTCTGGTATTTGTATGTGCGTTCGCACTGATTTGAATTTCTGCAAATAAAGATTGATTTAGTTCTGCGCGGACTGACTGGTGATATCTGTGGCTTTGCTTCTGAGATATTATTAATCAGTTCTCTATGATCAGCTACACCTCGCTCTACGAGATGTCGCCACGTGACCCGCCGCCCACCGCAGTGGCGTCGCTGCCCCCATATACAGGGCAGAGGGCTTTACTTGAACGTAGCGCGCGGCTGCGTTCACTCTCGTTACTTACTATATTCACCTGCATATGATCCGTGCGGAGACCGGTATTTTCATTGACCGCAACCATTGCGTTTTTAGACATTCTTTTCGTGACTAAATTTCCTGTGCACGCATAATTTGGGTATTTTAAGTTCTAATTATTTGACTGTAGCTCCTTCGGTGCAGCACGTTTGCTGTCGCGATAAACATCGCAGATATTGTTTTAAAATCTTGTATGTGGAGCCGGTGTTTGGTTTGTTATGTTTTTGAATGATATCCGGTTAATTGATGATAATCCTGAGCGATTGCGCTGGTCGTGCGCGGTTCAGGATTTCTTTCTTCCGGTTTCTTACAGACTATTATTCTTTTACAGATTTAATAGCTTTTTGGTTTTATTTTATTTGTTTAAGATCGCTTGTAATTGTGTAAAACTATCTGTGGCTTAATCAGATGATATCACAAACATGAGGGTTTTAATAAAAGTTCTGATGTTTTGTGTGTCTGCTAAAAAATTTAAAATTTGCATTCAAAAATTTTACTGTTTTAGCTATTTTTTCATCACAACATAATGCAATATTGCATCCATTTGATTTTAATCCGTCATCTGTTGTTAATTACTTGTAGGATTTTAAGCGTTTCAATTTTCTGTTATACATTAACTCGTTTTGTTAAACTTGTAAAGTACCAGTCATTAATTTAAAGCCCACGGTTCCACTTACAAATTGCGTCGACTATGTTGTTGCTTTTAAAATAATAATATGATGCTTATTGCTGCCGAGAGTTGAATTGATGTTAAGTTCCTTCCCTCTATTGCTCTATTGGTTATATTACGATGATATTGTTGGGATATTGATGTTGGGATTTGGAATGGAATTATAGTTGTCAGTTTTGTTGATAAGGATCAAATAGTGCAGCATTATGTTTGATGGTCGAATCATCGAAGAGGAATGGCTGCACTGAAGGAGTTACAGCACTAACCATAAATAATGTATCATAGTTGTGAATTCTTTTTTTTATATAATGCATGTAAACAGTAATGCTATTTCTCAATGATATACGAGCAAAGCAGTTGAACTGTTGTGCGAAAATCCCGTCGGTGATTTTCTCACATGCACGCATAATGGCATAATTTTATTTTTTGTTTCACACGACGTATTTTACTGTTGACGATAACTGTTGGAGTAAAAATAGATTTGTTTTCCCCTGTCCCTAAATCGTCGTCGGTTCTTCGATCTGCAATTAACGGTTGTGAAATTGCTGATTCGCACTCGATTAATTAATGACGCGACTGCAATATAATATTTAGTTAAATAATATGTAGTTAAATAATATTAATTAAATAATATTTAGTTAAATAATATTTAGTTAAATAATCAAATTAATTAAATTTTGTTCGGTTATTATTTTTCGGACATAGATAGAAATCTGAGATTCGCAATGTATCTTAGTTCGGATCATGGCCGCCGATGAATCTATAACAGTAATTGAATGACTTTAGTGGTGTGCTTGTAAGTAAAGTTGAATTGTAAAGACTGTAGTAGGCTCAACAGCAGCGTTCGTCAATCGATTAAATTGGAACTTCCAAAGGCAGCAAAGTCTACGAATCATTTAATCTGTTTTAACTGCCATTATTATAAACATAACGGTACTGTGTTTTGTTTCTGATTTCATATTCTTCTCTGTATCTTTATTTATTGCCCGGTGTTTCAGTTGTTAACATAGTATTCTGTCAGGAATTATAATAGAAAAGTTGCCAATATTATGATGAACTTGTTTGTTATTTTAATTTGTGTTCATTTTAGTCAGTTGATCATTTGTAAAACGGAAGTTTTATGGTATGATTGGTTCTAGGAGTGACTGTGTGAAATCAACGATAGACTTCAGCATAGTTTGATCGGGAATAAGTAGTAATTCAACAAACTAATGTTTTATACACCCTGTCCCAAAAAAGTCGAGACAAATTCAAACACTGATATCTCCCGCATGAATTATTCGATTTTGATAATATTTTACACACTTAAACTAGGAATGTGTAAAAATATGCCTACTAAATTTCAAATGATTTGGTGGTCCCGTGAGCGAGATATGGCGATTTGAATTAGAGGGATAAAAACCGTGTTTCCAAGCTGGGAATTAAAAATGAATATTGCATTAAGGTTTCATGTCACTTGTACTTTGTGTCATTAACAATTTACTGTATTATCGAAACAAAATTAACATTTCGATAGCTGTAGTGCCTTTTCAAATGTTTGTGGCCCTGAAAAGGGCCGTTTTGTTGGGTGCCGTGTTATGAGAGTTGATGCTCGAAGTGTCTACCGTCAGCTCTCACACAGGCTCTGAGTCGAACACGCCACTGCTTGACTACTGCATCGACGATGTTCTGACTGAACAGGCTCCACGAGACGCACCTTCAGGTGTTCAACGTCACGTATTTTGCTACGATAGACTCGCTCTTGGAAAACGTTCCAAACTTTTTAATCGACCGGATTAAGGTCGGAACTGTTTGGAGGCCATAGCAGCAGCGTGATTAAGTCTGGCGTTTCTCGTGATAGAAGCTCCACAGTCTCTCTTGCCCTGTGAGCTGGCGCACTGTCTTGAAAGGTGAAATAATCACCTAAAGTAGGCTGCCTTCTTTTTTCAGTGGCGCTGCCACTGGCTACAACTATTCTGTATCTTGCAAAATTATGGTGTAAGTCCATAGTGTGTTTCAATATTAATAAAATTACACATATTTAGGCTATGTCGTTTAAGAATTGATCATATCAATTGTTCATATTCTGCGGCGCCAGGATTATACAAATTACCCATTCATGTACTTATCAAAATGTAGTGTTTTGGGGGGCTAAATAGGGAAAAAAAGTGGGGGTAGAGTTAGTGGGAGGGAGTTAAGTACTTGAGTTGGAGGGGTTATGTCCCATTTTTCCTCCCTGCCCTCGTAGCCTGTCCGTAAGTGTAAAGTTGATCAATAACGTTGATCGTTTCGTTTTGGGTCTCCAATTTCGATTCGTAGGCTATGGTATATTATATCGGGTTCATATTCTTCAAATGCATCGCATTGATAATAGTCCAATAATAGCCTATTAATATTATTATATTATTGTCGCGCTTTTTCAAATGCATCGCCTCACATATATCATATCACTTTCCAGATTCACTCCGTGACTCCGTCTTCCTCATTCTCGCTCTGTGTTTCATTAATTCTCAAAACTCATCTCTTTCTACCTTAGTTTACTCTTACCCCTGAGACCTGACTGATTTTTGGAAAATCGGTATAACAGATTCATATTTCCCTGGTGCATTGGTTATTGATCTCTCTTCTCCTTTACCAGTTCAACGGTCATTGGGCGTCCCCGATGTCGTAGGATCGACGACGAAACAGACGTTAAATCGATACGATATGATCTTATTCCAAATTGTATCATTTTTATATGTGTTCACAGGGAGAGGTCTAACGAAATGACGTCGATGTCGATTTTCCTAATGGTGTCAGCAGCTCTGAGTGTCATCTGTGTGGCACCGGAAAACATCATTTTGACACAAATAGTAAGAGCATTGATTTACTCTATCTTTTGATTTATATCGCCTGATTTCGAATAAAAATTTTAACACTAAATATAATCCACGTTTACAACGTAGGCCCACTTTACATGTAATAATATATTCGTTTATTGGTATAGCTGACAAAACGCAACCATTTACAATTTTACATAAACAATACAATAGCAAACAAAGCTAGCTAGCAGTCCAGATGAGTTAATAAATGTCAGTAAACAGCATCCTAGTAATGAAATTTTTGTCATCTCTGGTTGGGAGGAGAAACTGATGCGCTCTGGGACGGAGGTCATAGCCGTGACATTTAATAGGTGACAAGAGTTGGTGCAGAACATGATCGGTATTTTGACAGACAGATTTAAACAGTACACTATCTGCGACTTAACACATTTCGGTGGCTGTCGCTGCATCGCGGGGATAGTATCCTAACTTGGAACTTTTACGGAGGAAAGTCTCAACCCTATTTCTCGCATCCATTGTCGTGAAACCCCACCAAGCTTGGGAAGCATACATCAACTTGGATAGGGTAGTGGAGCTAAATACATTGTGGAGTAGGGCGAGCGAAAGGCCATGGGCACGCAAGGTGCGCAAAGCATAGAGTGACTGCGCGCAGCTAGTGATGGTGTCTCAACTACAAGCAAGTCAAATCGTAGCTTATTGTGAACTGTAACACCTAATATTTTAAGGGATGAGACGTTTCTAATACCAGGGGTAGGAGGTGGAGCAAGTGACTTTGCCCCCTCCCCCTAGAGAACATCATTTCACAGTATTTTGAGGGGTTAAGCTCCAGATTATTAATTGAAGCCCAATTACAAATATGATTGATTGAGCTCCAATGCCACAGGGCTGGCATTGGATGCTGGCACAATCATGTACATATCGTCTGCATACGGTTTTTGACGAATATAATAGTAGGCTATTACTTGTATGCTTATAATTTGGGACTATAAAGGTAATAGTTTGATAAATTTATGTTCTATTTGATCTAGCTATGTATTTTTGAATATGTTTTTAAATTATAACGAATGTAAATGGCTCACAATTATAGTTGATCTGTGTTAGAACCCCTAGGGTCTATCGTGTATTTTTAATAAGATATTGGTATTCTGTTGTATAATTAGAGTTATTCAAGTGTCCACTAGGGACCTGTAGCCTCATTTTTGCATGATCTACTTGTATTTAAATGTTTTATTGATTTCTTATCATTGCAAAATAAAAGTTCAAAGAAAGAAAAAGATTAGTTACGTCAATGTGCACCGACCACAGGTAACTCATCGCAGCCAATGGACCGTGGAATGCATTTGAGGCTTAATTCTACATGTATATGGTAAATTAATTATTAAGTTGTGGTCAGTAGTTTGTGATAACGTGGCTGCAGTCTAGTGGCGTAGTGAGTTAGTTGCCCCAGGCAACCAACAGTTCCGCAATCGAAACCGAGTGAAAAATATTAATGAGTGGGGCTGAGTAGAAATAGTGTGGGGGATGCGACAAAAGTGCTAGCTAATGATGCCAACAATTTCAAGAAACTCAAAAATTTCAAGAAACTCAAAAAGAAACTCAAAAAACTGACAAAAATGAAGAGTGGGGGATGGAAACGCCACCCTATAGGCCGAGAAAACAAATTCCGCTTTGCAGCAGTACCAAAGGGCTGCCCCAAACAATAAATTATCTACTCATAAAAAATGGATGCCTGGGACGGTTCTCCCTCTCTCTCACAACGACATTCTGTGTTAGCTGCGTTGGCCTATGGCCGTTACTGACTCGTTAGTGGCTCCAATTACTTGTCCATGGTCGGTTGTCAGTGGTTGTTGTATTGTGCACACCGGAAAACTTGCCTGAGACTGCAATATGTTAGAGTACGTACATTGAAGACTAGGCTTAGCAGCTTGTCCAACTTGTTCACATTTTTTACCTATGGACATCTGCATGCTATGATTAACTTATTACGGTCTACATAAACAATTAATATTTCGGACGCGATATTTTATGTTTCCAGTCATTTACTGTCATAATGACTCTCGTACTGTGTGGTGTACTGATGTTACTTTTGTGTTTCACTGGATCGCAAATAGACAAAAACTGTTAACTAGACAATAATGTTGCACTTGTATGTATGTTACACTTGTCTCGCACCAATATGTCATTAAAATCTAGTATAGAAATAAAAGATTACACAATTCCCAGATGCATTAATGGATTCTAACCAAGTCCTCCCTCAATAACTTGCACTCAAATTTTATCAATATTTGTTATCTTTAGCAAACTTTTGAAATTTACTATTAGTATAATTTTTGTCCAATTTTGATCTTGAATTGGTCGTTCAATGGACATTAAATCGAGAATGGTTCAAAAGTGAGAATGTTAGGGTTTAAATTTACAATTTGATATTATTTTCAGTTTGAAGTTTCCACTACAGCTTTAACTGAGTAGTGGATCTTCAATCAATTTATTTGGTGTCTGTCTGTCTGTCTGTGTGTGCCTAGTTTGTTTACCAATAATGAACTATTAAACTAAAAGTTGCCCCATTCGAGGGATGAAACTGGGATCTTCCGATCTGCTTGTGCAGAGCCACTCCGCTGTTCACTAGACAAAACATGTGTCATTTTTGTTTGAGTGCTTAGAATGCAGGGTTATAGTTTACTGCAGCGAGCAGCGTATGCCGTAAACATGGTCAGAGTGCATAGCCTTGACACTGTACCTTGTTATTGTGGTCGGCTCATATAGATGAGCATAATTGACAGGCTTGTAGTGGAAACCGCTTGTCTCTGATGGCGCTATATATTTATAATAGTTGGAATGGAGACGGTAAAAAATATTGTCAAACTGGAGTTCTCAAATTATATGACAACTAACCAGTATAATTGTTGTATGTTTTCAAATTATCATTGTTGTAATTTTAAACATAATTTTCAAATTATTATTGTAATTTTCAAAAAATTGGTTCACAAATTATATGACAACTAGCTATAATTATTGTATGTATGCATGTGTTAGAATCCCTGGTGGCTCACAAGTTCACAACTGGGGTTTCTGCTGGTGTTTTGGCATGTCAAATCCATGTTACATAAAAATGTGGCTAGCCCTGCCCATTTGAGCGATGATGCTGTCCAGCTCGCTGACAAGCTCATCTATTACGAACCACCGTTTCGTCACCTTTGCGGTTCTTCGTCAGTTAATTATATTTTTTGAGCGGATAGCTGCGAATGTCGAATAAATTATGAGCATTTTCGGTTTTTGAGAAGAATATGCTCCGAAGCAAGTCTGGTAATTTCGACAGAGCCTGAACTTTAATAAAAGAAAAATCTTGCTGAAATGTTTAAACCATCGCATCACAATCCTGCTCCCAACATATTCTAACTCTTTCACAAGCAGAACATATTAAGACAGCTTCTAGCCCTATATAATTTAAAAACATACCGGTAGTGAAAAATATGGTTCTACCTCAATTCTAATAGACATTTAGAGAGAGCATAGTTTAACGCCCGTTTCGTTGTCTGATAACGTCTCGGGGCCTCCGGTGTGTCAATTTTTGTAAAGATTATTTGGCCAGTTTAGGTTGTATCTTATCCTCTAAAGTACTTTATCGAAACAGAAATTTACCGCCTCAGCGACACGTCATCAATGCATCATCAATTTGATAAAATTCCGGTCAAAACTATCAATATTTGTTCAATTCATAAAGAACATCTATTATCGATTCGTATACAAATCATCTATTATTATCGATTAACAAAAATTTCTGCTTACCAAGTTTCTATGCTACGTGTCATATTCTATTCATGTAAAAATATTTTTTATGCAGACATGCTTCTTGCTACTGATTCACTAGTAGGGTAAATTACATTTTTTAAATGCTGATCTACTCAGCTACAGAAGGCTCTTTTCGGTAATCGGTTACATCGGATTTCAATCGTTAAAATGTTTCAATTATAAATGTAAGACTCATAAAATATTAAACGAAGACCAAAGAGGTCTGGACTCGAAGCGCGTTGAGCACGAGATGCTATCGGTTACGCGGCGTAACGATTAACGTGATTTAATTATACGAAGCGCCCGTGTCCCAAGCCATTCATTACGCACTCTGCTGTCGGGCGTGCATCAGCCTAACAACGTTAGTGGCATCAAATGACGGTGTAATTGTAGCTATTTGGACTCCCTGCTCAGACCGTCAGCCCCGCTCATCCTCCCTAGCCAGATGGGCGAACAGTACGGTATGCTCCGAATGTGAGAGCTCGCAGACGAACCGGATTCGGAAATCTTAAGAGATTCCAGTTCACACCACTGGCACCAATAGGCCGGGGCCCACTGAGGCATGGACGTGTGGCAACCGAATTGTGGAATCAACGTGGTGCTAAAATATGATGCATTAGGCCTACATAATTTATTTAAAACATCTTCAAATATTAATCGTCTGTTTTTGTGTTTAAAAATATATTTGTTTAAAGATTTTTCACCGGTAGTACCCAGTGGGCGATGACTCTGGGTGCCTAGGAAATGAAAACTTAACAAGTCAGAACTTCTCAATGTGCCAGACCAAGACGTGTCCTCGTCGGAAAACTTCACGGCTGGTTGAACAAAATCAACCCTCACATTCAAAACCCTTTTCCACAAACAACCGTCATACCTTCATGACCTGATTACTCCTCTTCCTCCCTCAGGTCGGCACTCATCATCACAAAACCGACTTGTAGACCCTCGAATTGATTCAAGAAATGGTCGACGTTCCTTTTCGTACATTTCACCTTACATCTGGAACCACCTTCCAGATTCACTGCGTCTCACCGTTTCTCCTTGGCTCTTTCATTCCTCTCTTAAAACGCAATTTTTTCCACCATAGATCACTAAATAGCCCGGACGGACTCTCTGGATAGATGGTATATAGATTCGTGTTTTCCGTGGTGTGTTTGGTATTCGGACTCTCTTTCCCCCCCTTGACCTTTCCAACGGCCGCGGGGGCGTCCCCGACGTTGTCAGTTGGCGGCGAAACGAACGTTAAACCGATGATGATGATGATGAAAATTGGAGAAGCGTGCATTCCATGTGTCTGCTCAGACAGTATGGAACAAGCTGCCACCCAGCAATCGTGCTTGTAAATCGCTCTCATCTTTCAAGACAGCACTGAAGACGTTGTTTTTTCATGAAGCCTACCATACCTAATGACTATTTTTTATTTTAGATTAATATCGTGCTTGTTATTCGCCCCGCGCCATAATCCGTGTTTCCTAGAAAGCAGACTTGTAATCAAATGACAATACTACTACTAGTACTACTACTAAGGTGTTTAATCTAATTATCTCGTTAAGTGGCGTCCAATTTGACACTCAAATTCAACATTAATTTATATTATATTAAGTATAAATTAGAATAAATAAATGTGTATCAAGGTTGCATTCGCCACTCACCAACTCACTTAATGTCGGATCCGCTTCAGTACATTTTAAAGCCCAACCCAATATCGCGCGATAACGCCGGGACGCTATCGTATTGCATGAATCGTTGGGAAGGCAATTTTGCAGTGTACACTGCACAACGTTGCTTCGCGAGACAGCCATTGTCATGGATGCTACATTTGATGCAATGTTTCCTCATGTTGAGAACTGAATAGAAAGCTACAGCAGAGTTGTTGGAATGAAATTGTGCTATTTTGTCCTCTCTGGTTATTGCTTTGATATACTCATTGTGTTCTCGGTATATTTCCTTTCTTCTGCTGCCTTCATTAGTCAGTTCAAAGGGTGATGGCGTGATGCAGGAAACAATGCCCGCAAGGAGTAAGGCAGAAAAGAATACGATGGAGAGAGGAGAGAAGATGAGGAGAGAGGATCTAGCCAATAGAACTCTATTGAATAATTGTGAAAGAATCTTTGTCAGTGTAGATGTTGGAAGACCTAGAACGAGTGCAGAAATGCAAAGATGAGTCTATCCTAAAATTACTATATATTAGTGATGCGACGGTTTTAAAATTTGAGACTCGGTTCGGTTTTCAGTTTTTTAGCGCCCGAAACCGCGGTTTCGGTTTTGGTTTTCTTTTTTTTTTACTTTTTAAAACTTTTTTTTCTTCAAAATTTTGCTAAATAATAAATGCATGCATTCATTTTAATGATGGGGCGGTTACAAAATTTGATATTCGATTCGGTTTTTGTTATTTAGCCCCCGAAACAGAAGTTTCGGTTTCGGTTTTAATTTTTTTTTCTTTTACTGATTTTCAAATTGCATGGCAGTTATCATTCCAGATCTATATTTCAGATATATTTTTGTAGATCTATTTATGTTCTTAACACTTCTCTGCAACTTTAAAACTCCAAAAAAGTAAAAATAAAAAAATTCTTTCTTTATTTTTTAATTTAAAAAAAAAAAAAATTTTAAACCGTTTTTTTGGTACTCGGTTCGGTTCGGTTTTTATGATGTCGGTCGGTTAACCGCTATTTTCGGTTAACCGCCGCATCACTAGTTACCTCAAAAAACACGCCTCTAGTTTCGCTACGGTTAAGTTAGGATTACATCATTACCCGACACAATCATTTAAATATATGATTTAATTGTGCATTTTAAGAAATGCATTACAAAGCTATAAGTATTGTGGGCATATCCAAAAGATATTGCCTTAAAAACTTAATTGTAGCATTTCACAATCTTGAACGGAATTGGGTGGAGAGCGGAGACACAAAATGCCATAAAAGGGTGTGGCCAGTGACAGTGAAGAAACGTGGTTTTACAACCATAACTGTCCATTCATGCACAACGCAAGCGGTTCGATATCGTTCAAAGCCCAGTCTAGATGTTGCCAGCTGGCAACGAAACGGACGTTAAATCGATGCGATACAATGAAGCCGAAAAAGCACCGAAATCGACTTTGAAATAAATTACAATAAATTTTAATTCGTACTTGCCGAATTCGCGAATATTAAATACTACTGAATAGCACTAAAAATCGCATCGTATGGGTTTAACGTCCGTTTTTTCGCCGACCGACAACACAGATTAATATAGAACTGCATGGGTATAGTAAAGTAAACATTCCATCCAATGCACTGTAATGCGAGGGCCGCTGCTGCGCAAGCGCGCCTTGTTGCGAAATTTCATGTCACAACCCCCGAAGCTACCATTAAACGACGAAACTGGCGTTAATCCCACTTCTATGTCGCATCGTGCACAGATTAGACTGTCAGCAGGCTATCCGACACGCTGACATTTCCCCTTCTCCCCAGCCAGACAGCAGGCTGGCAGTGTCGGAGCACGAGGGCGCCTCTTCCTCCCCTGAGTGGTGAGGGATTGCGGCCCCTTTGCTAACCCCCCTAGCGCGCCGACACTACCCCTCCTCCCGGGGCTCAACCAGGGATAGCGGCAGCCCACGAGGAGAGGGGCGGGGGCGCTGACACCCCGCCCCCGCCCCTCCACCGCTCCAACACGCCCCGCCCACGCCGCTCCGCACGCACCTCTGCCTAATGCGCGCCTCCGTCGCCGCTGTGAAATGAAATCGCGATGAAAATCTTCGAATAAAACAACAACAAAATGTCGCCATTTGCAATTGTGCCACTGCGCATGCGCGCGGGCACCTGTCGGCGGAGGGCGCCACCTGACAGCGTCCGATAACAGAAACAAAACTAGTAGCAGTGGGTAAATAATGATAACAGTTATGAATGATGATTAGTGTGCTTGCGAGCGCGCATAACATTTGCACTAGTGTCTGCGACTCTTGACAATAACATTAACTTGACAATAATTATTGATTTTGTGAGATTTTCAATTTCTCCCTCTTTTTGTCGCCTGCATGACACTTTTAGGGTAGGGCCTAATCATGATATATGACAGTTGTCGCGTTTACATTAGTGGTTAAGTTCTGGACCAAGTTCTGCCGCGGACCTTAATTTGACGGGAAGGAAGTGCGAAGTTGTCAAGAGACACATCTTAACGAGTCTGTCCAATCTTCTGAAATATTTCCAAATGACTATGCTGTCTTCAGGAAAGACCATGACCTGCGGGGTGGCGGTGTCTGTATCGCAGTTAGAAATAACACCGTTGTTACCCCATGTCCGGA
>JAQGBK010000046.1:0-12115 GCA_034698505.1 Stercutus niveus
TCCGTGCATTAAAAACAAGTTTGTAGTTGGGCTGCAGAGTACCTGAAAAAATTCTTCATTAAAAAAATCTTTCAATTGATTGTTTACACTTGACAGTCGAATAGTTGACAGTTTTGAAATCCTATTCCATTGTGGTCTGTTTTACTAGGAATAGAAATGACAATTATTATAATTATCATTATTACATTATTGGTAGTAAAGTGATCAGAAACCTGGTGTAAGTGGCACACACAAAATACTTGACAAACCTGTGGCAAGTTCTGCGCCTAAGAATCCGCAAACGAAACTCCCCGAAAAGGTTAGTTTCTGAAGAATTGTGACAAATGAATTATAATATTTGATATTTTTAAATTAGAAAAATACTGAGAAAATTTGAAAGCAGAAACCAACAGTGAATGGTAAAAAAAACTTTTCATAATTGTAAATACAGATTTTGGCATTGACATTGAATATTAAACGTTGCACATTCAAAATCGTAGTCGGTATATATTTGATTGGTTGCCTATTTTCAAGTTCAGAATTGTTTATTGGGCATGCGTGTTAGTTAATTCATTCAAACTCAAAGAACGCTGGCATGTGTTGCTATAAAATTATTGAAAGAAGGCTTTCGCTCGCTCAATAATGAAATAGTTGGAATACTTCTATTGAAGGTCTTTTGGCCATTAACTCATGTCGTGGCGTCAAAAAGTCTACAACTTATTTTTCACCAACGCACGGCGGACTTGAATACTATTTGTGTTAAGCCTATACTCTATCGCCCGCAAGCGCTAATTTGTGTCATATTTGTTTGTTTTAGTGGTGACCCCTGATTCGATCGTACCTGGTATGTATTTCTTGTTTCTATTATGATATTTAATAGCTCTTTTTGTGAAATAGTTGTAAAACATGTAATTTCTCTTGGGGATGGCCCAGTTGAAACAATATTAGGTACATTAAAATAAAAAAGACACATTAGACTGTCGACCATGGAAAGTTCATAGGAGCTGTTGGTCAGCTGTATAATAATATTATAGGGTATTTGGTCATGTTTGTTCAGTTTTATATCAAGTGATTACACTGATTAGACAGGTATATAGAATTATTTGGTGTGTGTTATTTTAAAAATTTCCAAAGCTATTCAAATATATCATAGTTTAGGTGACAAAAACAATTTAGTCTCTGATATATTCATGCTTGTTTTTGATGTATGTATGAATGATAGTTGGCTATGTATGCATGAATGATAGTTGGATACATGTATGCATGCTAGTGATATATGAAACATGCCAGCTAGTAGCAACCACTCTATGTGTTCTCATGTAGAATAATATAATGTTCATGCTCTGTGAGCACGGAATAGCGATGTTATTTTTAGTATATATATTTATATATTTATACTTTTTTACATCCAGATTTATGAGCACTAAATAACTTACAAAACATTACATTTGATAGAGACCTACAAAGTATTACTTGCAACTATGCAAGACTAAATTTGAGAAAAACAAATGTAAACTTATTTATCAAATAAAAGTTCCATAAGAGTTTCTCTAATAGAATATACTAGTAAAAGTGACATCTCAAATTTTGGGCTACCTTTCTGTTGATAGAAAATTCCAGGATTTATACAGGAACTTCACTAGATTTTCTAGTAAGATTACTGATAGGCTAGTTAATACTTGAACAAATACATTGGAGGATACCCTACTTATATATAGTTTGCAATTTTGCAAATTGTATTTAGGGAATTGAGTATGTTAGCAATAATATTTAACCATTTCCTATAATTATTATTTCTAGAAGATCAGGCACTATTAGTCTATGTTACATTTACTAGAATCTTTTAATTCAGTATGTAATAATTTAATTCATAATGAACAAGTTTTGTTCACCTAGATATTCAGTGAGATGAATTAATATTCTTCCTATTTTTTTGTTTACAGGCGGGTCACTCAACTTCACATTCCAGGGTGATAACAATTACTTTGGCTATAGCGTCTTCCAACGCGTAACCGATCTACAGACCGGTTTCCTTCGGACTTTCGTTGATTTTGACCAACCACTGCGGACTGGCATCCTACAGAAATACTATTTCTTTGCACCACCCTTTAGCACACCGCGGGCAACCAGACTACAAATATGGCGCCCTCAGACAGGCACCAACCTCAATTACACGCTCGTCTGGGAGGAGAGGGTTATTGTCAATGCTACAACGACTGGGGCCTTGTATACGGTAAATTTATACACCACTTGTTTCGCATTAGGTTGTGTTTTGCACAAGGTTGAATTTATGGTTAGGTAAAATGTATATTAATACATACATATGAATTTGTTTTTCGTTCATACAAAACCAGTTGTCAGTGACGGCTTGTTATAAGCATATTTTATACTATTCCTAACCTTATGCATATTACTTACTATCTGCGATTACATTTTGTATACAGGGTTTCTTGAACACAATATTTTTGTTGGATTTAAGGGTGATTGTGACATAAATGAAAATACTACTTGCAATTTGTCCATTATATTAGTTGATCAATGTTCGTTGCTTTGTGGTCTCACAGCACCTCTCTTTAACTGCCGTTTTTGCCGTTCTGTTCCGTTCTCAATAAAATTACCTACATCTAGGATGAAACTATGAAAAGCTTCCTAGGACGTTCGTCGATTTAGCTTTAATTTTTTGTAGAAGTTATTTTGCTTCCTAGCTAAGTCAGAGCTTCAAAACCATTTTAACTAACTTAAGGTTAATTTTTGTTTTGTTTATTAACATGGCGCAGATGTTTGCATTAAATGATTGTTGAATTGGATGCTATGTGTTTTAGGTTGGAACGGGGACTGGCTTTCTCGTTTTGAACAGCGATCGAATCGGTTTCACTAATGAAGACGAAATGAGCTCCGTCGCTTTCGATTTCGTAAACGGGCAGACTACGTATTACCGGATTCTTCCAAGAAATGCTACTACACAGCTGGCAATCTTCCCCACCGTTGGGATTCTGTACTCACTGGAACCTCCAGTATATCCAGCTCAATTCTCAATTGCTGTTTTAATCAACCCAAGTAAGTTTGATGATACATCTGATGATACTGAAATATCTAACGATACTACATATCATGATACATTATAATATTACAATATCAGAGCTTCACAATATAATTTTATTTATAATATGTATAAAATAATAATAATAATTACTTCACAATATATATACAGTATACACTTATACAGTATTACATGGTAAACCGTCTTTGATTCGACGTAGTGTCGTTTTTTTTGTTGTGCAGAAACAAAACCTCTGAATGTTTTAGCATTGAGCATAAAACTACATTTTTAAATGTTTCTGGTTAAATAAAAAATATTATGAATACTATGTTTTAGTACAAAACTACATTCTGAATGTTCTGGCTTATATTAGAAACCCATCAGAATAATACAAATTTTGAATGTTTAGGGTTCTGTTAAAAAAACTAAACGATTTAGCCTGTATTTTTTAGTGCAAAACTAAATTCTGATTAGAACAACATAATACTAATGCAAATAATTAAATAAAACTTTAAACAAAGCAAAACCTATCTATAAAATAGGCTAATCATTATGCTAACATTTTGTAATTGCTGGTAACATGAAAGTTGCATAGTAGATGAACGAATGTGACAGTCTGTAAATACCGTACCTTTTTCTTAATTTAAAACTTATTCGACTAATGAGTGGCCAAATGTTATGTAGCTCATCATTGGATTGACCAATTTGTAATATATGTATAATTGTAGATAGATAGACTGATGTTTATTAACAATAAACTTTGACAAAAGCGTAGTACGGTGCATGAAATCTATAGGCAATAAAAACATAGAAACATGTTCATTTACAGTGGCAACTAGTTCAAGCATCACATATATCAGCAGTAGTTCGACACAATGTTGTTGCAACATCCTTTTTGACATACTTTACTTCATGTAGTCAGGCATAAAGATTGTTCTGTTGCTGTTCTTGTAGGTTTGCCTGGTGCAACAGGTACAGTTGGTCCTCAAGGACAGGCTGGACCTCCCGGAGCGTCCGGATCTATAGGTAGGTCTTCTTTTCGCAGCAGTTCATAAACTGACAAAACTCCATAATAGCATAAAAGTTATGTCTTGAATTGTAGAAGTACATGGTGCTTTTGTACGCACACTGGTGCACGTGATGTTTTCATTTTGTAGTATAATTCAAATTGACCTACTTGTAGCAGTATTGGTATGCATTCTGGTTGTTGGAGTGGCGGCATTGTTCTTGGATACTATTCTATGGACATTGCATGGCAGATCAGCATAACAGACAACTGAATGTACTTAATTACAGCTAAACAAAAGAGTCCACTGACAGAAGACCCAAACCCGATCTTAATTCTTTGTTCCGTGGTACAAATTGTGGCTACAAATATGATTGTATTTATTACAGGTGCAACAGGCCCTGCTGGCCCGATAGGTGCCCCTGGAACTGGCTCTGGTGTAGGACCAACTGGTCCTGTTGGGGCGACAGGACCTTCAGGAGGTCCTGGACCTGCAGGTTCCTCTGGTCCGCCAGGGGGTCCTGGACCATCAGGTGCAACAGGAGGCTCAGGACCGATGGGACCTGTTGGAGCAACGGGAGCATCTGGAGTAAATGGAACCGCTGGTGGTCCTGGTGTGACAGGACCTCAAGGGGCGACTGGTCCCATTGGTGCTTCATCCAGCGGAGGAGTGGGTTTTACAGGATCAACTGGGAGTTCTGGGGGTACAGGCGCAAGCGGGCCTGCTGGTCCAGTTGGACCTTCTGGATTACCTGGAGCGAGTGGAGTAACTGGTAGCACTGGCCCTACTGGAAGTACTGGTCCTTCCGCAGCTATTGGTGGGGCACAAGGGGCTACAGGGCCTGCTGGCGCTACCGGTAGCGCAGGTCCATCTGGTCAACCAGGTATACCAGGTAACACTGGATCCACAGGACCGGCAGGAGGATCAGGAGCACAGGGTCCCGTTGGCCCTGCTGGACTTTCTGGCGATGGAGGATCAGCTGTGGGCGATACTGGGTCTAGTGGAAAGGAAGGCTCAACTGGTAGTACTGGATCTCCAGGGGTAACGGGAGGCAGTGGGGCTACAGGTCCGAAGGGAGACACAGGAGCATCAGGAGTCCGTGGACCATTAGGCCCTACTGGTGGTACTGGTGTCAGAGGTCCAACTGGAACTGGTGGCAGCTCTGGTAGTCCAGGAGGACCAGGTGGCACCGGATCAGCTGGTTAGTTCTAGATCTTTTCTTCTGTGAAAATTAACAGTGTGTGTACAAGTGTGTAATTACTAATTAGTTATTATGTTATCGATAACCTTTATATTAGCTGATATTTGTAATTCTATGAATTGTGACATTCAAATTCTTATCTGAACATTGAAAGTGGTGGTGACTTTCATAGATGTCACATGGTGACATCATAGATGTCACATATGTCACATGGTGGTGACATAGTGGTGACTTTCTAAGATGAATTTGAAATTCTCTTGCAAACGTAATTTTCATGCAACCATAATATATTTGATGTAGCTGAAGTGGACCATTTCAACCATACAGCACAATTAACACGGCAATTTATGTCGACAGTTGGAAATTGTGTAGAAAATTGCTCATTGCCAGAATGTTACTTTCATTAATTATAATTGAACTGATAATTGTAGCTAGTATCAAGGTCTACAGTTGAAAAGGTGACTTTGTTTGATATTGTAGATATAAACAGTGAAAAGTGATAAGTACTGAGGCACGTTTATTGTAATTCTGACATATTATTTAAATCGTAATTAGATTGGAATTTTATAGTAATGTAAGTTAATTGAATAGCAATTAAATACTAATCTGAATACGTAATAATCATATGTACCATATTTAAAAGTATTTATTTACAAAATTGTTAAAGATAGAAAAGATATTATAGATTATAGATATTACGTAATATATTATGTGAGGAACCTCAAAACATAGCAGTCATTTTATCTAATAATTTTATTCTGTATAAGATCGTTGCACTTTGGTGGATCTGTAGTAGAAGTATATACTCAAAAATCCTGTTTGTGTTTGTTTGACAGTTTGTTTGCAAAGATGCTGCAGTTTCCACCTCTTGTTTTAGAAGTCAAAGGAAGGTAGCCTATAAACTGTAGTAATTGTAGTATATTCTGCTACGATTTCATCCAAGCGATAAATTGTCCAAGGAATAAAGGTTACCAAAGCAGTTGATTTGTTTGTCAGGTATACCTGGAGCAGACGGAGGGACGGGCGACCAGGGAGTACAAGGTCCGGTGGGCCCTGCAGGATCCTCTGGAACAGGCGGAGCAGGAATCATCGGAGCAACTGGAGTGACAGGCATTGCAGGCAGTCCAGGCCCTGGGGGAGCACCGGGACTCGGGGGTCAAACTGGTGCTACTGGAGCGATTGGAGCTTCCGGTCCAATGGGTGCAAGTGGATCATCAGGTCCTGCAGGACCAACTGGTGCTTCAGGTCCACGGGGACCCATCGGTAGTTCAGGAACTGCAGGTAGCGATCAGTTTAAAACAATTCCTATTGTTTTATACTAAATAGTAGATAATGTTATGATCCTCCTCCTTTTTATACACATAAGCATAAATGGCTCATTGCTAATGAACACTCCAACTGATACATTGTGGTTTGTTTTATCTCAGATATACTCAATCTCCTTGGGACAAAGGAGAGGTGAGGATCTTAGGATGATTACTGAATTTATAAATGATTATTGTGTTTTTGTTATTTAAAAAAAAAAAAACTAATTTTAGTAAGTATTACCTTTTGCTACCATTAATTAGTGTTAGAATCAATTTATTTTTTGTAGCAGTACATCAGAAATTACTCCAATGCTTTTCAGGCAGAGTATTTGTATTTTAATGGCTTTAGTTAATGGTGGAGCTGAGAAGTATGATGTTTATTAGTGTAGTGGAATTATATAAATTACTTCAAATTACTCGAAATGTGAATTAAACTAATTGAAATAGTTTTCCTTTTCATACTTACCCAGACCAAAAAAGATATTTTAACCATTATTGCAAATAATTGTTCCAATACTTGAAGTTAGTGTGGTTTGTCTAGGTACTCAAGGCCCAGCAGGACCTATTGGAAGTTCTGGGGTTATCGGACCTGTTGGTTCGACTGGAAGCAGTGGTGCTAAAGGACCAATAGGGGCGGCAGGAGCATCTGGACCAAATGGTACTCCTGGTGTACCAGGCGGTACTGGACCAGTGGGTGCTTCTGGGCCACCAGGCCCCGATGGGACACCAGGTGGCGCGTCGTCTCCTGGCGCCACTGGTGCAACTGGACCTAATGGGACACCTGGAACCCCTGGACCAGCTGGGAGTTCTGGTTTGGCCGGAGGCACTGGAGCACAGGGAGGAACTGGGCCAGTTGGAAATCCCGGAGTCTCTGGTGCCACAGGAGTTAGAGGACCCTTGGGTCAGTCTGGGGCATCAGGGGCTAGAGGTCCTGATGGTCCAACTGGAAGTATTGGAAATACAGGAGGCCGGGGTGCAACAGGAGATAGTGGTGCAAATGGATCTCCAGGGGCATCAGGAGCGATTGGGCCGATTGGATCGACAGGAGTGATTGGTCCAGCAGGTGGCTCTGGGGCGACTGGTCAAACGGGCACTGCCGGAACTGGGGGACCAGTAGGTCCAGTGGGAGCCACTGGTGTTGCGGGAGCGACTGGGTCCCTTGGTGCAAGTGGTGGAGCTGGTCCAGTTGGTGCTACTGGACCAAGCGGCACTCCAGGACTACCAGGCGCTTCAGGTACTACTGGAACACCAGGAAGCCAGGGGACAGGAGGAGCTATAGGGGCGTCAGGAAATCCTGGAGTGTCCGGAGGTACAGGAATAGCAGGACCGAGAGGTACAAGTGGTGCCTCAGGGGCAACTGGACCCTCGGGTCCTACAGGAGCAGGAGGAGGCAGGGGACCAACAGGTCCTACGGGCGTTAGTGGCAACACAGGTGCAGCGGGAGTTGCAGGCCCGACAGGAAATACTGGTCCTATCGGAAGTCCAGGATCATCAGGATTTTCTGGGCCAAACGGAGCCCCAGGACCAGCAGGATCTACAGGTGGATCTGGGGCATCTGGGCCAAATGGTGCGACAGGGTTTACTGGTCCAGTTGGAGCCTCCGGTCCTGCGGGACCAGTGGGACCGGTCGGGAACACAGGACCTATTGGTGCAGCAGGCGGCATTGGACCACAAGGAGGTAGTGGAGTATCAGGGACTCCTGGTGCTACCGGGGGGCCTGGCGCCATAGGATCAACTGGCAGCCCTGGAGCTGCAGGAGGGTCGGGAGCGGCGGGACCCTCTGGCTCTGCTGGATCAACTGGTGGAACAGGAGTAGTAGGCGCGTCAGGTGTTGTAGGACCAGTTGGCACATCCGGACCCGCTGGACAGGTGGGTCCTGCCGGCAGTGTAGGGCCTTTAGGAGGTACAGGACCTACGGGTATTGCTGGACAGCCTGGAGGCCCTGGATCTACTGGATCCGCTGGACCTTCAGGGGCCGCTGGCTCTAGTGGATTAGTGGGTGCCTCAGGGCCAGTAGGTGCGGCTGGTGGACCTGGAAATACTGGCTCTTCGGGTACAGTTGGAGCCTCAGGAGCGACTGGGGCCGTTGGTCCAGTCGGTGGAACTGGAAGTTCGGGAGTCGGTGGAACCCCTGGACCAAGCGGATCTAGTGGGCCATTAGGTGGCACCGGTGAGTCTTCATTTTATCATTTATAGCAGCTTAACATGACTTTTTGCACCGTTATTCATTTAATTTGTTAATTAGGTCAAGATTGATTTAGTTTTAAATACAATTTTAATGTGTGGCTTTTTGTGGGCATACAAGTATTTTTTATTGCAACTTAAAGTTAGTGATTATTATTTTTTAACTTAGCACTGATTAAAAAGGGTCCATTAAATGCTGATTTGTACATGGTTTGAATCTGCATTAAAATTATATATTTTTTAACGAAGTGAAAATGTGAAAATGACAATGCTTAGGCGGTATCATCATATAGACAGCAATTTTCTGTACGCTGTTCATACATTTTATTCATATTGATGTCATCTAGTGTTTATTGAATGTATGGCCAAAGGGGATGCAGTCATAGAAATTAATTTATGAAATACAATTTGTTCCGGATGTGACTTGCACGTGTGTAATCAGCACAGCATAATGGCTATAGAAAGCTGTTTCACTGTACACATGTGACTACTAGTATTACTCCACCCTATATCATTGATGGTACCAATAATAGCAGTGTTAACTATCTGTAAGATGATTGGTAATAAGATGGTAACTTTGTAATTAAAACCCTTTATAGTTGGGTGGTTTGCTGATGTGATTGTAATGTTTGATTGACAGGTGGTCCGGGGCCAATCGGTGCGAGTGGAGCGGTGGGTCCTGTGGGAGCGTCAGGGGCAATGGGAGCGACAGGTGCCAGCGGTGCTTTAGGAGTTACTGGAGGATCTGGAGCTGTCGGACCCAAAGGTCCAACTGGAGCACTTGGCCCTGTTGGACCTCGTGGACCCACTGGGGCAGCAGGCGGCACAGGGCTGGCAGGAGCCTCTGGTGTAGCCGGGGCGTCAGGGCCATTAGGGCCAGGTGGTGCGTCTGGGACCTTGGGTCCTGCTGGAGCGACAGGAATAGCAGGTCCTACAGGAGCACTAGGTCCAGTAGGGTCTACAGGAAGTATTGGTGCAAGTGGAACCCCTGGAGCATCTGGTGCATCTGGACTTGCAGGACCCACTGGTCCACAGGGCCAGTCAGGAAGTAATGGCGCTGGAGGACAAGTTGGGTCATCAGGAGGGACTGGGTCTACCGGATCAAGCGGTCTTCCGGGAACTCCTGGAGCGTCTGGGGGTACAGGAAATCCAGGAGTCAGTGGTCCAACAGGACCAGCCGGCTTGCCAGGGGTGGGTGGAGTTACTGGTGCCTCAGGTGCAATCGGTGCTAGTGGTCCTCTTGGGGCGTCTGGTTCTACTGGACCGTCTGGACCTACAGGGGCTAACGGTGCTTCAGGAGTTCAAGGTGGAACAGGACCAGCTGGTGGAACTGGTGGAACTGGAGCCCAGGGACCATCTGGACCGCAGGGAACAGGAGGACTACCTGGTGCTACAGGACCAAACGGTGTGATCGGGCCTACTGGTAGCACGGGGTCGATTGGTGCATCAGGATCTAGTGGACCTCAAGGTGCATCTGGAACACCTGGAGCATCAGGAGCCGCCGGTAACACTGGATCAATTGGACAAAGTGGACCGCAAGGAAACACAGGCTAGTTATTTTCCTTCATTGCTCTGAACTTTGTTCGTTAATTTAGTGCTTTTATTGATTGTATTTGGCTGACACCTAAAGAACAGTTAATGTGAATAGCAAATGTGTATTCAAATATTAGAAGTAGGTGGGATATAACTTTGCAACCAGTTTCGTCCAGTTTCAAAACTTGACTATGTACTATGTACAAAGCTAATTTTAAATTGGATATAAAATAAATTATGTTAATTTAGGTTCCAATAAAATACAACTTTATGAATTTAAAAAACTTGTTATTATAATTTTAGCATTGAAACAAATCATGACAATTGTGTGGTGGTTGTTTGTGCAGGTAGTTCCGGTGCAGCAGGTACAGGAGGGCCTGCGGGTCTGCCTGGGGCATCGGGCCAGATTGGTGGTACCGGTCCGGCAGGGCCAGTTGGGAACACAGGTCCAGCAGGCAGTGCTGGATTGTCTGGAGCTAGTGGAACACTTGGTCCTACTGGACCTACTGGTCCAGCTGGCAGCACAGGACAGCTTGGTCAAACCGGAGTTGTAGGAGGACCTGGAGCAAGTGGACCAGCAGGAGCATCTGGAACACCAGGATCAACCGGACCAGCCGGACAGAGTGGACCTATTGGGCCGCAAGGTTCAACGGGATTAGCAGGAGCTTCGGGTGGATTAGGGGGTCCAGGGGCAACTGGTCCTGTAGGAGGGCCAGGAGGAATGGGGGCAAGTGGCCCAGTGGGTGTCATCGGGGCTTCGGGTCAAGCAGGGCCTCAAGGAAGCGCCGGTATGTTTATTTTGTTGTTTTGTTTTACATCGTAAATTTAGATATTGTTTACAAACGTCAGCTGATAATCTCATTATGACTTTTTAAAATGTTTGTTTTAACTGTAAACAGTCTTGAAATGTCTTATTGGATGATAGAGGTAGCTAGGAAGGTGGGTAACACGTAATTCAAGGAATATTTTTGTTTTGTGCAAATGTAGAAGGAAATACAGAACATCATAATAGACCAAACCCAAATAAATGATCATACCAAATTTACCCGAGAATGTAGGCAAGATCACATGATGAGTGTTTCCGATCTGTAGGTTTAACATCTTAATGTGTGATAACATGGATCATAAAGGCTCGGGTCAAATAGAATGTACAATTGTGATGCCATTCTATTATTAAACTATAGTTCCTTGTATTGGAGCTGACTGTGAATCGATTCAGAATTGTAATGTGAAAACTTGCCCTTTTTTGTAATATCCAAAGAGTCCAAATAAACCATTCTATTTCGTCTTCTATACTATATTATATTGGATACCCGGTACATGTTTAATTGTTTATTGTCTTTTAGGGTCGACTGGCTCTGCCGGCTCTCAAGGTCCTACTGGTCTCCCAGGTGCGTCAGGACCCCTTGGCACTCCTGGTGCGTCAGGTACACCCGGCGCAATAGGAGGAACTGGAGCTATTGGACCTACTGGTACTGGTGGAGCGACAGGCAGTCCAGGGCCCTCGGGTCCAACAGGAGCATCTGGCAGCAGTGGTGCTTCAGGTATATTATTTATTTATTTATTATTTTAGATTTAAAATAGCAGCATTTGCATTCACTCTGAGAGGTCATGGATATATTTTAGCGAAACAACGCTTAATCCTTCTAGACATTTGTTTGATTAAAATAAATTTTAAAAGTGCCAAATTTAATCTGAATCCAATTAATTTGTTTTCAAAACAGTTTTGTCTTATTGAACTAGGTCTTGGAGGAGCGTCTGGTGCTACTGGACCAGCAGGAGTCATAGGTCCTTCAGGAGTGAATGGTCGGACGGGCTCAACAGGTCCATCGGGTCCGCAGGGTCAAACAGGGCCGTCAGGGTC
>JAQGBK010000047.1:0-12024 GCA_034698505.1 Stercutus niveus
GTTTTTTTAATTTTTCAAATATTAATAATCTGAAATACAAGTTTTGTTGGAAATTCAATTTACAACATTATCGATAAATTTCAGAAAGATGAGATCACTATTGTGTAACACAACAATGTAGTGCTAAAAGCGCTCCACTAAATGAATACTCTTTATACTTAAGTTTTCACCCAACAATTGAACAAAAAATCAGGAACTTTCCTCAGAATGAACATATATTGACTAATTAGCACATAAAACCAATACGGTAGTGTTTAATTTCTCAAAAGAAGCGATGGACAGGCAGACATTTTTGTCGGATTTGGAGGTGCGATACGCTGTTCCTGCGTGGCTTCATTGCGTGCAGTGCCACGAAATTTAATCACAAAATTTTTGTTCACTCCTCTCAGCATCTTTTTTTGAGAAATGAAACATTATTTGTTTGATGTTAATATGTTCAATTCATTGTAAAGCAGGTTCTTCCATTTATTGTTCAATTGTTGGGTGAAAAAGTATACTGTAATCAGTATTCATTGAGTGGAGCGCTTTTATCACTACCTCGTTGTGTTCAATGCATCACTGACGTCACAATAGTGATGTCATCTTACTGAAATTTACCAGTAATGTTGTAAACAGAATTTGCTACAAAACGTATACCTCCGATTTCTTATATTTGAAAAATTAATAAAACGGCAGCACTTATTCACTTATTTATGGAACGACAATCGTAATTATAGCTTTTGCGGGCTATCAACCATAATCGCTCAGCAATAGGAAAGGCTAAATTGCAGAATAGAGAGAAATGTATTCAACACCAACTTAACTGAAGCAAGTGTCTTAACAATAACCAACTCGCTAGTAGTGCATACTATGTATAGTATAATACGATACATTTTTGATGTGATATTCACTAGTTAATTTTTTAGCGTACTATTAAGATGTAGAAATAAAAATTAGTGGGGACTGAGGTTCATTAGGAAACATACAACGGCGAATGGAGGATCACAAAAATCAGTAATTATACCGCCAGTAAATAACCAGCAAAAACACATAAATTCATAAATTGCATAAGCTTTTTACTTTCTACTTTTTTTAAACTTTTTATTTATGACTATTTATTACTTTGTTTTTATTGTTAAAACTTTGTAATGATTGGAGATTTATCTTAGCGGCACTTCATATCAGGCATTTCTTACTGCAAAGTCGACCAAATATTAAAAGTTGTAATTAAACTTTTACGTAAATCCATCTGATGTGTATAAAATACTATCACGCAAGTTATGCAGGCATTAAATATTGTCACTGGCTTAGGACCAGCCTAAATATAATATCAATTTTATCGAACTCATTTAATGTAATGGCCGTCATTTTAATATGGTCGCAAATACCAAATAAATACTAATAGTTGAGTAATGGTAATATTTATTAGTCTAAAGCGATGTCAGGTCTATTCCGATTCATAGCACAAGGGTCTTGCATGTCCTGTATGTACGACATCACTCAAACGCTTTCATCAATTCTGTTTAAATATTTAACGATATAATGTTACAGATGTAACGTCACAATGTCAGAGAGATCTCGAGTGGGAATTCCACTGATATTGCTGGGTATAACACAGATTTAACTATGCGATATAAAATTGTGATATTTGATGAATATTGTCATAATGTCACGATTCTTGAATGTATATTTTCCCATGTGAGCGCTTGCTTACAGGAAGTTGTTTTGTGGGCCTGTTTTAGTCACAATTTCCTAGAGCTACGATCAAATACCGTCCAATGCGGATCATTGTAGTAGACTTCCTTGTCCGTATATTATATCGAACAGCTGTGCATTAGTTATTGCTGCGCCCGAGTCGAGATCGAAGCTAGAATTGTCTAACTGTGTGCCTCCATCTTTACTCACCTCTCCTCTATCCCATCCCTCTTTTTCCACTGCACAGTTTTCTGGTTCCTCTCCAATCAAAACTTCCTTTAAAGGGTACGCGAACAAACTTGAATCATGGTTATCTGTCCCCTCGTCGCCTCTTTGTACCGGCCGCTTTGATTGGTAGATATTGTGTTGGCCAATCAGAGTCCGCTTATCATCCGACATATCGCTATCGATGCATTCACTCGTGTTTGTGTGGCGAACAACAGACTCGTCACTCGAGTTCGTGTGGCGGTCTCTATCGAGTGAGTTGTTAGTTGGTGTCGCAGATGAAGCGTTGCAGTGGCGGCGTCTATCGAATGAGTCGGAAGTAGTTGGTAGCGCGGTTGAAGACTCGGCGGCGTTTGTTTTGATGCAGTGTGGTAGGTGACTTTCATACATTTCTGTGAGCCGCTGTTTCTCCGTGTCGAGCTGTCTGATCTCGTAGCGTAGCTGAGTGTTCTCAGAGTGCAGCGTCTGGTAGTCCTACAAGCCACAATCTATATAATTAGTTCCTTCCTGCGAGGATCGTAATTTGATTCCTGGCCGATTATTATCTATGACAATCCAATGAGTTGACAACATTTTTGGGACGTCCCCAAAACTTGACAACTATTTTAGCAGGAAAGATGATTTTCAAAATTGTTGGCACCTGTTTTTTGGAGCCTGTTCTCGACTGAAGAAAATATATTTTAAATGGCTCTGGATTCCTACCGCTACGTGTCCAAGTGCAATAATATGACATGTTCCCGATAGGGTCGCAAATCTTCTTACAAAGCCCGATCTCCCCTACCACCCTCCCTCTTAGTGGTCAAGGTGCTGTCGGGTCTCCCGGGGCCAAACCAAGGCTGCTCGGTGTGGGCCCCGGCTGCTACAATTTTAGCCCCAGATGTATTTTTATGAAAAGTGTTTTGTCACATGCTAGTTTTTAACAAAATCTACCCCGCACCCCTCATGATTATCAGATTTTGTCTTCAGACTTGCTCTTCCGTTGTTGGAGCCTGGAGGGCACTGGCTGCTATACTTTAACCCTTTAACGCTGACACCCCAGTGGCGTGCATTTGTGGAGATTTGTCTTCCAAAAAAGTGTATTTCACTTGTAAATCCTTGTAATTTCACTCGAAAAAGTTTAAAGTGGCTAAATTTTTCAGACAATGTGAGAACAGTGAGATTGTGCGTACAGATTGTTGAGGCTGGTTACGCTACTGCCCCCCTCCCCCGACAATATTATATTCTTTGAAGGGTCACTGAGAGAATATTACGATGAAAGACGTCTTTATTTGTCTGCAGAGTAGTACAGACTACAACAGCTCTGGCTGGGTCAGGACATTGATGAACGATTGACGTCGCTTTAGCATTATGTGTACAGAATTCCTCAAGAATAGGTTTGACCCTCGTACACTAATCGTTACCTTGACGACGGATGACGATAGGTCACCCCTGCGTTGACGACAGCGCCTCGCCGCCTCCCTATTCTGATCTCTTCGTCGTAGAACCCTCGTCATCTCGTCACCTCCAACCCTGCCCGCAGACTTCGTCATTGCCTCACACGGTCACCACTCGAACTACACTAAATCACTAAAACATTTTTATTGCACGAGTGAAAGTTTTTTGGACGGTTACTGTGACAGTTACCAACTAATATAAAACCACATCTAAGGATCTATCGATATGTAGTCTTTTTATACCTAAAAAATTCTTAGCTTTCAACTGCTTAGTATTCTGCTTAGAACCAAAACTAATTTACTAGACTTTACTAAGTATTACGAGTCTACGGTGTAGTTTGATACAAGCTAACAACTAAAGATCCCGCAGAACTTGACGAAAATTATAATTACCGTATCATACTCTAGCATTATAAAAAGCTTCTCCAATAGGCTTAATCAAGGCTTCATAAATCTATAGGCCCATATGATTACAGGAACTGTATTATGCCCATTCACAGAATATTCTTGAATGACTACAACCCTGTTTTTCGTCCCATTAAGTAGAATATCTCACCACGCTGACCAACCGGTAGTCACAGAAATGTAGTCCTAATGGTAGCTTCGCAAAGTTGTTCCACATCTGTGAGCCTGCCCAGGCCTGCCCGACCGCTCAAGCGACGTTGCTTTGCTTTCTCGAAAATGTCCACTAAATTGGCTAGGGACCTTTATTTGCCAGACGTGTAATACGGTCCTTATATGGAGATCCTAGTTCACCCACGGCTATCGTATAACTAACTTACTATCGTATAACTTACTATCGTAAACTGTCTATATGTGCGTACCTCAGTGCTGACACGGGTTCTAAATGTGCGATTTTCTGAAAACGAAAGTCGCCAGACGTAAAACCCCACGCGTGCCAAAATATTGTCCAAAGCTGCGTAGCTCTGCATTGCATCATTGGGAGGACATAAATAGAATTTTACTCAAACAGAGTCAATTGTACACACCTGTACCGGTACACTTTTTATTTAAATAGTAGCGTTTTTTATAAATATTTTTATTATAAAAAGCTTAATACAGTAGCTGCCCTACTGATGAGACCACAGCAGGTCGAAACGCGTCTAGGACTAACATAAATTTACTAAAAATATATTTAAAAACAATACTCCAAATTGTTTTTTACATAGCCTAATATTTTTCCAGATCTATTTGATGGGTTGGCATAATATGCCAACTGCCAATGGTGAGCCGGTCATAAACAGGGCCGTTCTCTATTATTATTAAATTATCTGGTGAAACCTACATTGTACAATCTCCACTGGCTCGTATATCCATTAGTCGAAGTGCAAGGCTTAGCCGCTTAGTACAAAATAATCTGAACTCAGCGAGGCAAGATGTCTATAAGATAATCATACAGTATCTGATATAAATAATATAGCCTAGTAGTATGAGATCTCAAAGGAGCGTTATTTTTTGTAATAAAAATTACGGCCTTGGCCGTGACCTGAAGTTGGCCTCATGACCTAGAGTGCAGTTAGTGCGCTAAGTGCATGGCTCTATGGAGTCTATAGCCCTACAGTTAGCGGCCTACAGTCCCCGACACCGTTCTGTGGTCACACCAGTGTTATTTAAGTTTTGATTTATTGTTCCGCTACAGTTTCCGTTTTTACTTTATTTTCCGTTTCAGTTTTTCATATTTTTCAGATTCAGTTTTTCAGTTTTTCGTTTCAGTTGTTAACAGTTTTCAGTTTCTATTTCGTTTTCTTTTTAGTTTTTGGTCGCGATATCCGGATTAATCAAGATCTCTAGGCTACATTTTTCCCATCTAGAAGGACATAGCGTAGATTCAGTTAATGAGAAAATGTGTGAAATAATTGTCGATTATTGACGAGATGATAGGAAAACTCTGACGATCAGATGCAATCAACCAGGATATCGTCACGTTGAACTGATTCTGGCGATCAATGCAGCTGGCCGTAAAGCAGGCCGTCGTAGGCTATGAACATTGTGACGTTGCCTTGCCGCCTCCAATAGATACTAAATTAAGATCTGTTGCAGACGTCCTCTAGAATTCACTCTTACAGTTGTAGGTTAACGACTTTGCTCCTTCAGACACACCTAGTTATATGCCTTTCTGTGACCACTTTTAAAGTGAACTTGAACTCCACAAATACATCAATTCTTGAAGTTTTTATAGGTTATCCTTCTGCCACACCTTATGTACGCTGGATCAATGCAAAAAACATTAGGCTACATGTTATGGGTCACATAATGAGTGATATTATTGTTAACACAGACGCATGCATTATTACAAGAGAACCCACAAGGCATTGTTCAGAAGGCGTTTGTAGTGTTTGTAGTCTTACAATAATTAGAGTTACATGAATTAGCTTACGTCAGCCGTCTTCAAAGTTTATCATCTATCCCCCAATATTAATGGACAATTGTTGTGCCTATGGCGGCGGAGATATTATCTCTATAAACGCTTGGCGCAAAGTTACATGAATTAGCTGACGTCAGCCGTCTTCAAAGTTTCTCATCTATCCCCCAAGTTGGACTCAGGTCGCAAGTCGCCTTAGCAGTCACCTTTAAAAAAAGTCGACCGGGGAGGGGGCCAAAAAGCGCATCGTGACTGTGGCGTGCCTGCCGCCGCGCATTGCAGCAATGCCTATCTCTGCGATAAATATCGCAGATAGGGACCAGTTTCACTGAAAACCTATTATTGAGTATTCGCTCTGTGATATTTATCATGGCGATTGTTCGCAAAAGAATCTTTGAAACTTTTTGATTCTTTGCAATAAATATCGCGGCTATAAAGATTGCTATGCGAAAAATATCGAAAGCGTGACCACCTCCATTGACTTGCATGTTTTAATTCTTTGCGATTAATCGCAGCGATCGTTGCGATAAATATCGCAAGTGTGACCACACCATAATGTAGCCTATCGTAGCACACCGACAGTCGCTGAAGATTAAACTTTCTAGAAGACTTGTATGAAGGCTGCAGAACTCGCCCGCGAGATATTTCACTCTGATGAAGACCCCTGTCCCCACGGCACTGATGGTTGAGAGGAAATGCCGTCTGCTGCACACATGGAGCGACCGTTTTTTACTCCTGGATAAATGCAATCTAACACGGCAGGCCATGCACTAGGAACCGCTAGGAACCGCTGGGAGTAATGAATAGCATCCGGTCGGAAGGAGCACCGGAACGAGGAGCATATGGAATACCAGGTGCGCAGGGTTTCGGGCCGCAAACCAGAAAAAACAATATCAGGACCATTGCAAGGCGATCTTTTATTGAAGGTCCAAGACGAGAACACCCGCAGACGATAATGCTGAATGTAGAATGATCGTAGCCAGAGTTACTTTTATGGCTCACAGTAAACAAATTGGGTTTACAAATAGGTTGTCGCCTAATTAAACGCAAAATGGTGTCATCGGGGACATAGATAGCGAACTAAAACTCCTTGTTAAAGGGTGTACGACGTAACTGAAGGATCGCAGCCTTGGGATTTGAACTAACAACCTTGTGCTTTTGAGTCAAACAACATCCTGGCTGACCTCACGAAAATCTACCTTGGCTTTTCATCGACTTCTCTTTCTTGATTATAAAATAATCATCTCTTTGCCTGGGTGGAGGGCGGTGGATTTGCTTGTGCCTGTTTACTACCCCAAACCCGTCATTAGACGACGAAACGGGAGCTAAACCCATTACAAATTTATATTAAAATGGCATAATACAGCAAAGCGGAAATTGTGAAATTTGACAACATCAGCTCAATCCTTAATTGCAGCCGTTATCCAAACTAAATGTACCTCTGTGGTTTAATCAACAAACCGCATGGATGACTTCTATTTTTAAAGTGCAAGTGGCGCCGCCAGACGAACGGCGAGGTAACCAGCTGGTAGGAACCGACGTAAAGCAGTTAGCGAGCCGAGTCAATTGCACTGCACTCGACAAAGTTGATTAGGCCGCGACGACGAGACGCAGCTTGGCTTCACACAGGGACACCGGTGTGTAAACCGGCAACCTTTCCCCTCCCCCCTCTTCTCCTCCGCCCCTCCACTTTCCTCTTTTCCCCTCTCCCTCTACCATTGCCTTTACCCAAATCCGGCAGGAGAAGCAAACACATTTTCTAGGCAGACGATTTTCTAAAGCTGTACAGTGTACACGGCAACGGCCGTGGACTGGAGGTGAGGTAGAAAAAAGAGAGAACAGGGAAGATGCCCGGGGAAGGGGGAAGTAAGACGAAAGGGGGAAGTGAGAGGAGAGACAGGGGATATAATATGGAACAATTGCATAATATCATAATTTCAGCAACCTTCCGGTCTGTAACAATATAACCACATCAATGCAATAGTATTGAATTTATCCTTGAAAATATTAACCCATCTACGAAGAAAAGAGAAAGGTGGACAAATGACTAGCATTGTGACCAACTCAATGAGCATTGAGCATGCGTAAGTTAATGTAGCGATTTGTATGCAAACTCGATAGGTGAAGAAAGCTTGTTCAGGAATAAAGGATTGTCCACACAATTAATCAATCATTACCAGTCACTTCATCTATTCCCCCCATTCGTCTCTATTACTCAAACCCACCGTCTCGCTCCTTCTCCTTTGATGTCCTTAATTACAGCCACCCTATTTGCCTATCCCTCAATTCAATATCCCCGCCCTCACTCCCTCTGAGCTACCGCTGGTGCGACGATTGTATTGCAAAGAGCGAAGAGCCCTGTGTGCGCGCGGAGCGCACAGTTCTGCGCGCGGAGGCGCATTTGCATCTCTACTAACTTCGTTTCTCGGCGCAAATTAACCGCAGACAAGAATTAGGTTTGCTTGAAAGAGAGACCGGAAGCGCAGCGGGTAATCACATCCTGCGAGTTGAATTATACACCGTCTGATGTTGGTCCACGTCGCGCTGATTCACTTCTTGGCGTTACTAGGCGCTACTTGGCGTTGATGGACCGCTTGGGCTGCTGGACCGTTTGGCGCTGTTGGACCGTTTGGCGCTGTTGGACCGCTTGGGCTGCTGGACCGCTTGGCGCTGTTGGACCGCTTGGCGCTGTTGGATGCTTGGCGCTGTTGGACCACTTAGCGCTGTTGGACTGCTTGGCGCTGTTGGACCGCTTAGCGCGGTTGGACCAATTGGAGTGACATTTATGGCCTCATTACAAATTTTATAAAACTTTTCTACACAAAAAATTGTAGTAAATAAACCAAATTTAAATATACAAACAAAATTAATGAAATGATTGAAAATGACCGCTAGTCAGAATTGACAACAATCACTTATCAGTAACAGACTTAGTGAAATTACTCCACAAAATTCGCTGTAATGTGGTCCGTACAACCGTAGGCCTACGGACCACATTACTCTCTGGGCCTCGTGACCCGGACTCGAGGTCGAGCGTTGGCCAGTGTCGTACTGCTCGAAACCGCCTCTCTGCGTGAATGCTAATGTTTGCTATTTGTTTCTTGATCAAACGATCACACAGAAATTGGCGTTCCGTTTGGAATGCATGAAACTTGATTACCGCAGTGGAAGGGAAGGGGAGCTGGGGTGTGAACGGGTGGGGTGGGGAGAGTGCGCGAGGAAGAGAAGTGACGGAAAACATGTTGAGGTCGGGGGGGAAGTTGGGGTGTAGAAAGAAGTGGAGTACCTGGAGGTGTGGCGAGAAGGAAGGATGAGGGAATGGACCGAGAAATTCTACTACACAGCTGGAATGCCTTTTGTAGCATTCGTATCAGCGCTATGACGGCTTACTGCAAAACAATCGACTGCAAAAAATACCGTGGAGTGTACAAACGAGCACAGGCAAACCACATACGGTTTTATGGAGCAGAGACAACATACACCGTAAACCGAACAGAGACTGACAGAAAACAAACTATTGCGGACAACCGACCCCTGAGAACTGACCAGAAAAAACTAACCTCAGACAACTGACAGCATACAACCGACTGCAGACAGCTGACCGCAGACAACTGACCAGAAACAACTGACCGCAGACAGCTGACCACAGACAACTGCCAGAAACACATGACCGCAGACAACTGATTGCAGACAACTGACTGCAAACAACTGATCGCAGATAACTGGCTGCAGACAACTGACCAGAAACAACTGACCGCAGACAACTGACTGCAGACAACTGATTTCAAACAACTGATCGCCGACAACTGACTGTTGAGTGCTTAAAACTGACCACTGACAACTGACCACTGACAACTGACCACTGACAACTGACCACAGACACGCGACCGCAGACATACGACCACAGACAACTGACCGCTGATATACGACCGCAGACATATGACCGCAGACATACGACCGCAGACATACGACCGCAGACATACGACCGCAGACAACGCAGACATACGACCGCAGACATACGACCGCAGACATACGACCGCAGACATACGACTGCAGACATGCGACCGCAGATATACGACTGCAGATATGCGACCGCAGACATACGACTGCAAGCATGTGACCGCAGACATACGACTGCAGACAATAGACAGTTTAGACAACTGACAACGAAGACAACTTACCACACACTAGCCCAAGTTCATTTTAACAAAAGCTAACAAAAAATTTACAATGATTATTTGCACCAAGACCGACAGTGGTCCGACACTCAATGAGCACAACGTCGTAATGTTCTCTAAAACATAATAAATGAAACGGAACTACTAACGATTGTTGACAGGACCGCCAGCTTAATCAATAAGTCAGATAAATATCAACAGTCAATAGCTAACAGGTAAAATGTGATAAAGCTATTGTGTGATTAGCCTTAAGCTACAGGCATGTTATGGGGCTTACATTTACTTCGTTGGCTAAAATTTGACAACCGAGTAAAACAGTAGAATCCATAGGCTTCCGCGCCCAAAAAACCCATCGCTTCACTAATTTTTCAAAAAAATGGAAAAGAGTTTATTGTCGAACACACCCAAATTTGTTCTGCAAGCCCAAGCTCATAAACAAGCGACCCCCGCACAACAGACAGAGATTCAGTATCAAGTACATTGTACAATGTACAATGTACTTGATATCAATGTTTAGAAATGCAATCTCCATGGTATCGAATTGAGCATTGTTGATACACCCAGTAGGGGCGCCACATTACACTGATAACAAGGCTAATTCTGCTGGCAGGCTCCTGATTGGTCCATTTATACGTTTGATAACGGCAGTGCCACTTCACTAATGAGGCTTATAGAATGACTTATAGGCTTCAGTTCCAGAGAGACAGATTAGAATGGAGACACCCTAATCTCTGCTCATTTATAACACCCTTGCCAGCTCTCCTCTCCCTAATCCCCTAGCAGAGCAGTGCCAATAGCCCAGCCAAGCCAGGTTCCAATCAATAATTAAACGATTTTAGTGCTAGTTGAACAAATAGCTGTTTTAAACATAATTACAGTTTAAATATAAATATTTCCGTTTGCAGTGTTGGTTATATAAATTAAAAACCGCAGGCTTTGCTTTAGGTCTGCTTTACTTTACATTAGTGACCAGAAATGTCGTTAAGTTCGTAAATCAGCACTTAAATCTCACAACAACATCTAACTCGTCCAAAATTCCTACTAATGTCACCTACTAATGTAATGTGTGTTGTGTCTCCCGTAGAAACGGTTCACCATGTCACTTACTGTAAAGTTTAAAGTAAAATCTATGACTTTCACAGTGCGTTTACTTTCAAAGTTTCAATGTTGTTTTAAGTCAAACATGTCAATCGTCAAGTGGGTCTACCAAACTTGGTGCTTGGGCGCATATTCAAAAGTTGCAACAGTATTTTATGATGATTCGAAGCAGACGAGAAGGGCACAGGGACTATTTTGACAGCATTTGCAGTCGTTGTGAATGCAGCCAGCAGAACAGTCTTAAGGCGTTTATCATAAGGCGTAAGGGTTTATCACAAGGCGCTTCCCATGTAAGCTTAAACTTATGTCTTCAGCGTTGGGATCGCCACGGCATTGGACCGCAAACGCTACGCTACGTTATTACCATGAGGCCAAATGTAAACACTTCGCATACATGACAGTGTCAGTCTTTTACTGCTGGCACAACATAGAGCGTCCAAACATATCCCCAGCTATGTAACCTTCTTATGGAAAAGTCTTTAGTCTATCTATAACATACATAAGAGACGAGCGGTTTCATCCTCAGTGGCTGACAGTAGGGCCTAAAAGAAGAAGGAAAAACAGAATAACCAACAAAAAAATATATATAAAAGAATAATCAAAAAAATAACCAAAACATAAATAACCAAAAAAAAAAATAACCAAAAAAATTAGATTTAATTAATTTATTTAAATATTTAATTATATAAATTTATAAATTATATTGAAAAAACCTTTAAAAAATATTTTGACAACAAATTAGGCACACAGACACACACGCACGCACGCACGCATGCAGTTTGTGTGTCTGTGTGTCTGTGTGTGTGCCAAATTTTTTGTCCAAATAATTTTTTAAAAAGTTTTTTCAAAATATTTTATTGTCTGTGTGTGTGCCTAATTTTTTTGTCCAAATAATAATTTTTTGCATATTTTTAGGTGCTTTATTTTTAGGTGCATATTTTTTATATATTTTTGTAGCTGTCAATTTTTTATTTAAAAAATAATAATTTGTAGATCCTACTGTCAGCCACTGAGGGGTGAAACCTCTCGTCTCTGACGACCTTATACATTAAAT
>JAQGBK010000048.1:0-11938 GCA_034698505.1 Stercutus niveus
TGGTTTCCCGTTGCCTTCCTCAAGGGAGTTTTTTACCTGGAGTGCCCTCTCCTTGCCACCGCCTACGTTAGCCGCTCACTACGGAGCGTTGACACCCCCCCCCCACCACCACACTGAGGTGCAGGTCGGAATATCGGAATAATCAAAATTCATGCAAAATCTTTAAAACATTTAGATATTTGTGTTTGTACATGTTCAGATTTGGTAAAAACTTTCAAAATTAATAATTTGCAAAGTTTACAATTTATAATTTGGTCTAGGGGCATGACTATAAAAGGCATCCATCCGGTTTTAAGACACTGCTAATGATCCGGGGGCATAACCGAAAACTGCATCTGTCCAGCTGCAAGCCGCCGCCAATGGCACTGGCGGGCCTTCATGTCTCTCCTGTTACAGGGAGATTGAGTGCATCATGAATTAACAAACCCCAATCCAACAGCTGTGTTCGCTACGAGCCATTGCTGCTTATGCGTACATAGAGCAGAGGAGGATAAAAACTTCACAAACCTTGTCCAGTTTTTCCAGAATGCTACGTTCCTTGATGGAATCATCCCAGCGGTTTCGTGGAGAGTCCGCCGGACATGGGTTGATGTAGTGGAATACAGTATCCGGAGCAGCGTCTATTTCCCCTTCCGTCTTATATCTACACAAGCACCATGGAAAAAAAAATTATTCGCCGCAGATGCAGAAATAAACACAAACGTAAATTTAGCAAACCGGAAAACAATGCAAATTTCGCTGAAACTGTGTACACTAAAATTAATATTCTGTAATCAAGCCCAAAGAAGTAAATGATTAGTTCTAAATTATTTTAATTGCCTGGAATTGCCTACAAAATAGTTCAGCATGCAATCAGCAATCATACAATTTTAAGATTATTTAAAAGAAATAATGCATTTTTAGACTATTTTTACATTTCTGCTGCAGACATTCATTCTACTATACTTAGTCCAACAAAGTTACTGTAAAATTTACAATGCACAAATTAAAAACCATACAATTAGAACGTAATTTTGATACATGCTAATTCTGATTAATTGCAGCTGTATGTATTGTAATAACGTACATGAATCCTTTCCAGTCGGCCGACTGCTTGGAATAGACTGTAGCGTCCTTCTGGAAACAAAGCGAACATTATTTTCATCAACATCATATCGGTTTAAAGTCAGTTTTGTTGACGACTGACAACATATGGAACGCTTATTTAAGCTGCAGCAACATTCATCAACAACTTCTAAAACAATGAGGCTGTATTTTTATAGTTTCGTGTCCTTTTCGACGCCTGGAGGTGTTATCGGGAATACAGCTAGGGGCATTAAACAACTTGCTAAAGGGTAAGTGTGTGAAGTGAATGTACGGACACAACTCTTTGCTTCGACACACCGCGAGACTTACAGTAATAGTAAAAATAAAATTAAAATAATATAACACTCATTGCTCGAGACAATGAAAATTATTGTCAGACGTTCTTATCTGTGCATCATTATGACTAACCCTGTTTAAGCCATTATAGTAGGCAATAGGCTACTCTATTAAATCAAAAATAAACTGTAAAAATATCAGAATGTTTGTTGAACAAACATTAAAGCAAGTTCTGTTAGAAAAGTACCATGAATTCTAAATCAACAAAACGAGTCCTTGCTTAATCAATTTATTATTGAATAACTGACTTTTTATGGTAAACTTTTCAGCCGATTGAAATGACTGATTGAATTTTATTGGCCCACCCTGTATACTTTATACATTTTATGTAGTGTTTATTTGATGTGTCCTTTTTGTACCAAAGCAGCCGACGCAGCCAAGTCACGCCGCAGTCATTACTAACAAATCGTGTGTTGACCAATCCTGCCCAAGCGTCTAGACGTGAAAAGAATCGATAGCGAGTATGTATTATAGCCCATGTCCATAGAACGACCCGTGGGACGGTGGGACCCAACTCAGCAAGTGCAGTTCATGTCAACACTGGATATTTTGTCTGTGTTTTGAACCAGTTTTTTTGACGGGGTTCACTTAAGAGTTTGGCTCAGACCTAAGCATATCTGGCCTAAACATACCGAACCTGCTGGATTGGCCGGAAGATGTCAAAATAAATGAAATGATTATGTAGACTGTAGTTCTTGGCAAGATGTATAAATACACCATACACTGAATTCTACTAGGTAATGATTCGAGTTTTGTTTAATAAATATATACTGTAAAAATTGTGCGCCAATTTGGTAAGATCTATAAAATACACTGAATTCTACTATATAGGTAATAATTAGATTTTTGTTAAATAAAAATTAAATTGTGCGCCAATTATGATTGTGCAATAGAGATAGAACAACAAATAATAATTCTCTATGGTGATTAATTAATGATTATAATAATTATGTAAATCTAACCGATTCTTTAACGACTTTCCAGCCTTCGTTGTCCGATCTATAGGCTTTGATCTTCTCCAGTAGTTCCTCGGCGATCTTCTTGAAATCCATCGTTCACTTAGTGACAGCTGGAACTGCAGTCGTCACTCGGGCAAAATAACTCGGGCAATAACTGCGAAACAGAGGCTTAAGCCTGTTTTATATGGTAACAGTTTTCGTTATAATTCTCGCTATACTTTAAGCCTCGGGATACGAAAATTGTGCCCATGTACAATTATTGTACATGGCAAAATCCAATGTATTGTAAGGATGACCGTATAAGACGATTTTATATGCTCTTTTTTACTTGCAGCAATAGCACAATGCTCTATTTTGAGGACGATCCTGGCAGTCTCGTTATAGGAGACTTAGAACGAGATCTGTAAAATCGAAGAAGCGCAATAGCGAGTGGTGTATTTCGTTGGAATAGTAACTGCGAGGCTGCGAGTTCGAATCCCATGTTGAACAGACAGTGACAGTTGCCCGTTACACACAATTAGCCGTGTGATCATTAATTTGTCGGTAGCTACCTGTATATTTATCAAAATAAACTGAGTACTTGAGGAGAAGAACAACGCCGAAAAATAAACCATTGAGGAAGGCAACGGAAAACCACCTCAAGTATCTTCCCAAGAAATGTAAGCCGCTGTCAAATAACAGTTGCCACGGACCTGTTGTTAGACAGAACACTACATTTCAACGAGACTTAGGCAATAAGGAAAACTATGACCATGTACATGTAAATCAGGTTTTACAATCGTTCACTCAGTATACTGTATCATAGTCATTATAAATATGCTGTGGCTGTAGTTCGGACTTCGATACGTAATATCTCAATAAATTATGTTTATTAACGTACAGGGTGAGATTATTAGAGGATAAATATCTAGTGACTCGTAGGATGCGATACGCGAACTGTTACTGCAGCAGATAACCAGAGTCTGTTGCTCCACTGCTAGTGGGATTGATTGTGCTTGGCAGCTGCAGCAAGCTATGAATTTCTTGAGTAGCTGTGGTCGGCTAGCGCACGCCATGAATTCTTCATTAGCGTCTGCTATTCGGGCCGCTGTCACACAGTGAATATCTAAACCTCTATTGGCGACGCGTTGACACGGGCTTCCTGACTCACACTTGCAGTCATTATGGCACCCTGTCGCTCTAGGGTCCGGGGGCATGACCATAGAAGGCATCCATCCGGTTTTTAAGATGCCGCCAATGGTCCGGGGCGTGCAAGAAAACTGCATCCGTCAGACTTTAAGACGCCGCCAATGGCCCTGGTGGACCTCATGTCTCCCCTGTTAAAAGGAAACTTAGTAAATCAGAGATAAACAAACAAAATGGCCTACTTTGTCCATTTCTATTATACAAAAACTCTCTTTTTATATTGACATTTGGCTAACGTAGTCTACACTCGCTTGAAAATGTGCACCGCTTTTATTGGTGCACTATGTACAAGTATAGAGTCCGGGACACGACGTGTGGGTTTTGACAGGCTATGGCACCGATGTCTGCAGGGTGGTATTGGTTGATGGAACTAGTAGCGGGGCATCCAGTTTTAAAAGTACTTTGACTCTGGAGCTAAGCGGGTGGGTAGGGGGAGGTAGGGATACATTTTTCCGGACCATCCGGACACAATTTAAGCAAAAGTTTGAGCGGGGGAAGGGCAGAAATTTCCACCAACCAGTCCATATATGGATGCAAACACCAATCAGCAGGATAGGATATCAATACAATTTTTCAGGGGTTCGTGGGGGCCCCTTCGACCGCGGGACCTGGGGCACGAGCCTCAAGTATCCCTGTGTAAATGCGGCCCTTTTGCGCGGGCCCATATATTACATAATTAGCTGCAAATATTACTAGCATCCACACGGAATAAAGCCAGCACGTTTTAAGGTTGGGACAATTTTAACCCCACGATCCCTACCCTAACCCTTACGTTATCCCTAACCCCATCTTAACTCTAACCCCAATCCTAATCCATCACCCGTTAAAAACTTGTGGACATTATTCCGTGTGGGCGCTATTCTGCGCTCCCGAACGGTCCACCGCACGTCGTCCAAGGCTGCTGCTTATTTTCGATGCAT
This sequence comes from Stercutus niveus, assembly GCA_034698505.1. Taxonomy (NCBI): domain Eukaryota; kingdom Metazoa; phylum Annelida; class Clitellata; order Enchytraeida; family Enchytraeidae; genus Stercutus; species Stercutus niveus. Next base: position 4,487 of record JAQGBK010000048.1, read on the forward strand.
TACAGCGGTGCTTAAGGACGGGTTCCAAATTCCACATCCAGCAATAGTAGTACTAGCCTAACCAGCCTCCAGAAATCTGTATGCACAAACTCAAAATGTGTGAGAAAGTGCACGGATACTTTCAACTTTCTGGATCGGACTTGTATGTATGTATGTATGTATGTATGTTGCACTTCTTACGCACTAATATGTCGTTAAAATCTAGTATAAAAATAAAAGATTACACGATTCCAAGGTACGGACGCAACGCGTGGGATTTTGCTGTTCATGTATATAAATAACCATGATAGCATTGAAATATCCCCCGATCGTGACAACTGAATTAAAATAATATAACCAGGATAATTATTATGTTTTTCTACTGCCTGCTAATCTGTTTCAAAATTCTTATAGGGTGGAACTATCGGGGAACGGGCATGAAGAGGCATGGGTCAGTGGGGCTTTGAGAGAACAATGCCCCCGACTTTTGCTGCTTTAAAATATAAATAGCCCTTAAAATATGGGCATGGTCGTCTCAAAGCCCCACAAAGACGCTAATTAATGCTCACAATATAGAGAGAAATCCATTATATTTCTTTGTACACACTGTGAAAATTTCTCAGCTCAGTTTATTGCGATAGTGTTTCATCATATTTGTCCGTAGTTGCCAGACTGGTTTACTTTTTTGTAACTGAATATTCCAACTTTCCTACCCCTGCAGACATCTTTTTACTTTCTCACCACTGCAGGATACGACGCATGTATAGGCTTATACGTTATACAGTCTATCATCACTGCATTTATATTCATTTCCTCCCCTCCACTTCCCTCTTCGTCCCTCTCCTCTCTTCCATCTCTACCCATCCTCACCGGCCCTCTCATCCCATTTCTCACTCTATCCCTTCTAGCTCTTTCCTAAATATGTTACCATAATAGCCTATGTCGAACTACCTTGTTAAAAGCGTAGAAATTTAAAAAAAATTATTGTACATGTTTACGGTTGGCCTACTGTTTGTGGTCTCCATTAGACAATTAATTAGGTCTTTTTCACAATCCAGCCGTACAAGTCTTGACAATCTTCCAAACTAACGCAGTAAATATTGCAGACCTACGTACGACTGGCACATGATCAGGGCATGAGAGAACACCCAAATTGGCATGGGCTGAGCATAATCAAATACATTGCTCGTCCCCGGCTAGTGACAAAATTATATAATGAGCCAACATCCTGAATGCGTGACCTTATAGATTGTAGAATGTCAAAAAAGCCATAGTAGCGTCACGAGTCACGTCCAATTAGCAAACAGACCGCTGTCAAAGAAAATACCTTGTACTGTAGTATTGTTTGCTTAATTGAGTTGAAAATCGCAATTCAGCTACGGAAGTAATAATAAAACAGGTAGAGTGGGCGAATAGTTGGTATTTAAAGCCGGAGTCGCGAGCACGGTAATGTATACTGTGTGTAAAAACTACGGTTCGTCGACACTGTTGTTATAACGGTGGTCGGTAGCCTAATCGCAACGAAATCGTGGAGTCTGTAATTCTACTACACATCGAGTCCAGCCTGTCCAGGTATTATTTCAAAATGTTTAACTTTGTTGCTTTTTGCTATTTAGGCTATATGTTTTGACATCGTAAGTATTTTTATCATTTACTTGCACGAACAGAACATCGTATTGTATCGATTTAACGTCTATTTCGTTGTCGACTGGTGACACCGGGGATGATCGAATACAGCATAAAACTACAGTACTAAATATCAAGTTGCAAGAAGAGACTAAGGTTCATGTTTGACTCTGAAATAGCTCGAAATAAAGATGTGCCTTGACACAAAACCATTACATTGGTTAAGGATGAATCTACGCCGTAATTGTTTGTTAAAGAATTACTTTGAAACTATTGGCTACTATAGATGATTGAGGTCGGACAAGCGGTCAGTTTTTGTCGCGTACTACAGAATCTGATAATAGAATAGGCCTGCATTTCGATCGTTATAAGACAAGACAGTCGAGGCTACTAGAAGAACAGATGCTGATATAGGCCCGACAATAGCACAGAACAGGCTACTGGAACAGATTAGACTACTAGGACCGACAAGGCTACTATAGGACAGACATGGCTACTAGGTGAGATTTGGAAGTCAAACTCACTTAACCATCCGGTTGCCAGCATGCACGTGCCCGACCTAAATCGTCTTGCCCACTTCACACCCGTGGCTTATGAAATTCCCGCGGATGCACCCTTGCTGTCGGAGGTCACCACGGCACTTCGGAGTCTGAGGAATGGTCTTGCCGCAGTTCCAGACGTCATCTTCTTTGAACTGCTGAACCAATTTTAACCAATGTAATGCTTTTGTTTCAAGGCACATCTTAATTTCGGAGTCCAATAAGGACCTTTTGTCTCGTTTAGCAACTTCACATTTTGTACTGTTGTTTTCGTGAGCCAAAATGTCTGTAAAACTGTCAGAAGGGCGCTCGACGCCTTCTTCGGAATTCTTCCAGAAAGTTTCGATGGAGGCAGCCTGGAGGCAGCCTGCCCAGGAAGCAGCCTGGGCAGGATATCAGCTGCGTCTTTAATGATGCTACCATAGTGTCCCTCTATAAGGAAAACAGGTCAAGGTCCGACTGTTGGAACTGTCGGCCAATCGCACAGCTCTCGGTTTCGGGCAAGGTTCTTGTCAGTTCTCCTGGCCAGAATCAAGCCGCTGCTGTATGCGCACCGCCGACCACAGTCCATCAAGCTAAAGGCAGTGATCGACTCGGTGGATAAGTCTACCTTGAGGGCATCGCTCAATGGCTGCAGGGCGTATGGTTGTCATGGCCGCTGGCAGGGGCGACGGTAATAGACGGGGGGGACGAAGGGCCGTATTTAGGGGTTTGGGGGTTTAATCCCCCCAAACTTGATTAAACTTTTTGCTATATTTAGGGTTCAACCCCCGAATAAACAAATTTGAAACTTATGCTCACTCCCTCCCGCTCAACAGGAATTTTGAGGCGACTTGTAGATACCAACAAAAAATATAAAGTATTTCCTGATTTTCACCCTCGATGGAAACTCTATTTTAGAACTCAACTAAAACTAAATTAAAATCTAGAATAATCAAATTTATATTTGAAACCTAAACCTCACAAATATACCCCACATTTCCGAACTGTTTTATGCTCAAACTTTTTAGCTTGTTGTATAACCGTTTATAAATGTTCTAATTTATAGCAACTATTACATATTATTGAACAATGTGGTAATAGGAGTAAATGTCATTTATTAACGTGACAGTAAGCTCCATATGACACATTTTAATGGTGGCGTCAATCATAGCACATTAGACTAAAAAACATATATGTTTTAAATTTCACATTAAATGACTCGATGGAATTGCAAGCACGCATGTTTATTTCAGATTGTCGGTAGTTGAGCAATTCTAAATCCCCTTTCAAAATCCCCTCCCCCTCAATTCTACATGACATGTGATCTATTTCCTATCTCCGACGCACTCAAATTATTGTATGCCACTTAAATGATTTTACGACGACGTAAGGATTGTTTTGTTCGTTAGGATCAAATGATACTATTCTCGTTTCTTCAAGATCGGGTGATATTTTTAAAGTTATAAGCCAACAACAAGTTGTAGTCATGTCATGTTCACAGGTGGCCATCTTCGATTCTCCTTGGCTAAAAGTATATTTGTTACTTTGACACGTTCACACAGTGCACTGGAAGGATCGCATGCAAACAATTTCGTTTCTGTAGCAATTAATTCGAACTCAAGCATTACTTAATTATTTAACTGCACTCAAACATTATTTAATTGACTATTCGGAATCGTATGTTTCAGGAAGTACAAAAATTCGCATTTTAGCATTTGTCGTGGAAGCATTCGCTCGGAAGATACGAAGTTAACTGACAGTGTAATTGAGCCCATAATTTACCTACATACCATCGTGGTAGAGACCGTTTCAGTACGGTAAATGGTACACTTTATTACACTTTGAACTGACAAGATGATTACATTTTATCAAGATTTTCAGTTTATAATGTACATGCAAATATTATAATATTTGCAGGCGGATATACGATTGCATTCAATAATATTGCAATAGGTTCCGGCTGATAAGGGGTGTAGTTGGCCTCTTGCCATCTAATGTGTCTCACTCTAATATATGAATGAGAGAGAAAGAAATAGAAAAGCATAAAAGAAAGCGAAACAAATTATATAAATTAATCAAAGCAAATTCAGTAGTTTTTTGTCTGTGTGGTGTCCGTTTCTGTTAAACACTCGAGTTTAGGCCTATGTGTTCACAACCATTTTAAACAATATTTAGCCTACTTTAAAAAAGCTTTTAAGAGCGATGTGTTTTGCAGCGATTCCTTGCCTCTCTGCTCTGTTATTTGTACTCTCGTACCCTTGGCCAATGTCGCACGATTCGCGTCGTCCTCTAGCTACGACCTCATTTCTCAACCACTTTATTGTATTCAGTCAGTTAGGCCCGTGTCATGCACATTGCACAGCAATGCACACCCAATTTATTTTTATAATATTGATTGAAGCCAATAACCAATTGGGTTATCTATTTTTTGAATGAAAGAGTTTGAAACCTACGGTCTGAGTCCCTCACCAAGCTGAATGGAAGGTTCCCCAATTTGTCATTACTCGGTTATATCGGTTAGACCTATTATTCTTGTTTGAATCTGACTTAAACTTAGTCAGCCGAAATGCGATGGTCTTATTTGCTGGGATAGCAACCGCGAGGTTGCGAGTTTGAATCCCGGCTTGAGCATACCGTGGCAGTCGCCCGTTACACACAATTCGCTGTATGATCAATAATGTGTGTCTACTATCTAGTATAATCGGCAGTTTAAATTGAGTACTCTGAGGAGAGGGAAAACTCGGAAATAAACACTCGTGAAAGACAAATGAAAACCATCTGAAGTATATTCCAAAGAAATGTAGACAGCTATCAAATGACAGTTGTCACGAACCTGCCGTTAGGCAGAGCAATACATTCCATTTCAGTCTTGATTAATTGCTCTTGCACATACTGACGATATTTAGGACCTCTTTCTTATCATTGAGCGAACTCACCCCAACTGTTGGATGTGTTTATCCTGATATGCTCAGTTTCATTGGGACAGGGGATACATGAGGGCCCGCTGGGGCTATTTGGCGGCGTATTAAAGCCGGACGGATGCATTTTTCGGTCATGCCCCCGGACCATTGGCGGCGTCTTAAGCCGGACAGATGCCTTTTATGGCCATGCCCGCGGCCCCTCGGACCATTGCCCCCGGATATTTCGGACCCGTGCATACAATATTTGGCTCGACGAATGTGTGTATTGGTCGTATTCGGACGGAGTGGTCGATAGCGAGAGAGTAGAGTATGCCGCAACGACGTGGGACAGCGAAGCAACGGGAGAGGGTGTCAAGGGCCGTATGCGCCCCAGAGGTCAGAGGAGCATGATATAGCGCAAAGCCTGGTCAGTCGAAAATCTACTAAAGACAATTTTACATGACAGCGCTGTTATTTTACTGTACAATTGTACCGTAGTTCCTGTTTTTATTTTTTAGTTCCTGTTTCCTGTTAAGCCTACTAGTACTACTACTGCTGGTGCTGCCGCTGCTGATATGATGAATTGGACATTGTACTATTATTGCTCATAAAATTACTTCCAAGGGGTTTTATACATTTATAAATTTTACTCAAACTGGTTTTAACTTTACTATAACTTTACAGCCTTCACTTCTCCCCTGTCCCAGAGAGACCGAGTAATGAGCCCTTAAGGGAGAAGGCAAACCTCTACACACTCCCACCTAACTGTTGGGAGTCGGGGGTGCGAGTTAGCTAGTACAGCTATTGGTGGTTAAAACGCAAAAGTAGGAGGACCATTGTATCAATATTCACCGTAATCGCTGTCTATAGGTTGCGACGACGTAGTGAGCAATAATAGTGTCAACACTTACTTGTGGACTAGAAAATAAATGCGGAACATTATAAGCGTCCTTGAGATAGCCACTGTCTCAAGTTATTTATTACTGCAGACTAAAACTGAGTCCATAATAATAGAACCAGGAATAACGAATAAGTAACAGCCTGAGAGTTCGAACTTTAGATTAACAAACACTTGAGAAATGAATGATTCCATACGAGCTGGGAGCTTTAAATTATTTTCGCCGATGGTGTCGATGGTAGCACCATGGGCGTCAAAACTGCTGATTTGTGTCATTACACCGGCCATTTTTCTTCTCATAATTTTTAAGAATGCTACAAGTTGCTTCCAGATGTTGGCTGCAATAATTATTAACACATAGAATGAACGCGTATCACAATTAGTTTATGTTGACTGTCACAAATGTTAGCCCGTTTATCTAAATTAATATTAACATTACATTTTGTTTATATTCCAATTAAAAGTTAAAAGGTCGTCGGGTGGTTCACCTACATTTCGCCTTGTGACTGCTTCTCATATCAACCAAGGTCTCTTGCAGGTACGCAGACTGGGGGGGGGGGCAAATTGACCTCCTCCGATTTAATTTTGACGTACTTTTGTTTCGTTTTTGACTACAGTAGCCTACAGTATTTTGTGTAAAGCCTGTCCCCCCTTCCCGATATTTAGTTCGTAACTTTTATATTACGCCCCCGCAATGTGTGGTGACAGAAAACCTGCTTGTTCTGCCTCCTAAAATGCTCCTCAAAATGTTGCTTGGGAAAAAAAACAATTGTTTGTGTATTGTGTGCACAATTATTTTTAGCGCTTCCCCGCTCTGCGGAGCGGGGAAGCGCTAAAAATAATTGAGTACGAGCCATAATCCTGGCAGTGTAGCCATTATGACAGTATGAGATCAGCGATACTCTCAACAAGAAGTAAATTCTTAAAAGCAAATGCTGTTTTTGCATTGACCGTTTCAGGTCTGAGTCTGTTCCATCGCTTTACAACACGATATGCAAAATTGTGCCGACAAACATCGAGCCTCGGGTGGGGGGCTAGAAGCTTCCAGGAGTGACCTCTGGTGATTGTATTTATGGAGAGTGTAAACAATTCAGTTTTATTCAAATCAATTTCATGGTATCAAATTTTATAACATAACACTATGTCAGCTAACGCTATCCTTTTTTCCAAGCTTAGAAGTCCCGACTTTTTAAGCGCTGTGCATAGTTTAAGCCATTAAGGATAAGGAGTAGAGACACGCCACCGTCGTTCAAATGCTCATTATACAATCAGTGCGATTAACACGGACAGTGCCAACAGAGTGCATGCAACTGCGTACAGAGTAAAGAATATAGTGGTAAAGTACGCGCAGAGTAAATAATAGAGTCGTAAGCTGCGCGAAGATTACAGAGTAGAGTCGTAAGCTGAACTTAATAAGCCGCACGGACATAATGGCAGGCCGCACGAAGATATATCATCATCATCATCATGCGCTTGAGCAGCAAAGGCTCGTTGCGAACTCCCTCCATCCCTCTCTGTCCACTGCCAG
>JAQGBK010000049.1:0-11899 GCA_034698505.1 Stercutus niveus
TGTTTGGTTTTCGGACTCTCTTTCCCCCTTGACCTTTCCAACGGTCGCGGGGGCGTCCCCGACGCTGTCAGCTGGCGGCGAAACGGACGTTAAACCGATGATGATGATGATGATGACAACACGTCAGGCAGAGAACAATCTGGCAAAGACCTACTGCGTCGCTTTAATGCTAACGGGCTATCTAAGCTCGATTGGACAGTGGTCCTAATGAACACGATCGTAGTTATAGGTCTATTCGACCATGCCGGAACGACTAAATACAAGGTTGCAAGTAAACATGATGGTCGGTGACGTCGTTGCGGTCTACGACCTTGTCGTTGAGAAGCTGCAACGCCAGGAGTCACGCAGTGCCACCTGGCATGTGTACGGAGCGCCTCCTAGTGATGAAATGAAATGCGTGAAGTACTTATCGTTTTAATGTCATCGACGCACATGTTAATTTTCATCCCGATTTGAACTGGGAACGACATCCTGGGCATGAAGCAATCAGAAGAGCAATTGGTGATGCCTAAATTACTGATAATACTTTTTCCGAACTGGTTCCTTGTATTAACCAAAATACTAATAAATCCTACAGTTAAATCCTGTATATATATTCAATATATTCAAATAAATCCTGAAAATATATTCAATATATTCTCTGTCAAACCAAAAATTGCCTTTTAATGTCAACTCTTGTCAAAACGAAAATGCCTTTTATTGTTAAATCTTGCATGTTAATCTAAAAATATGTAAAATGTGGTCCAATGGAGGCCACAAATGTGGCCCAATGGAGGCCATGCTCTACCACTGTTGCCACCTATTGAAAGAATCATTTGCACAGATACTCATTACAACGACCTCTTCTCGGTAAGTATTTAACACGTGTTAACTGGGAACGACAGCGTAACCTGTCGGGAACGTCCCAGGCATTGCGACGTTCCCGAACGGTTCAGCAGGTTAGCCTAATATCCTAACACCTCAATACCTACCTAAAAGATACTGATCGGGGAGGAATATAATTTATTGTATGAAGAGAACTGGGTCGCTTAAAATACATTTTCGTGAGAGTCAAAAACTGTTACAGTCGGTAAAAGCTCTTATATTATCTTATTATTATTATATTATCTTATCTTATTAGGAACGGACCGGGATGAATAATAATGACGGTCTTAAGCATTCGAGATGGTGAACGTTAATATAGGTGCATAAATTAACACGTGTTCTTGTACCGAACAGTTTTCAAGATCTTAAAACCGTAAATGAAATAGAATGCGACACATTCCAGCAAGCTTGTTAACAATTTGTTCATTTAATAGATGATAAGATTTGCCTCGATACTCTAGCTGAAGCAAGTGAAACAAGAATGCCAAGCTATCTAACACAACTGTTTCAATGTTTTGTGGTCTTTCAGAAAAAGAAAACGTAACTTTGGAAAAAAACATCAACATTCGTTGAGCGAAGACTAACAAAAAGTACTCGGAGAAGAAACAGGGCCGCTCATTTCTGCGTCCAGTGCGAACAGTCTTTGTGCGTCACGTGCATGCCAAGTCATAGTAACATTCAGGCGACAAAGTCGCACAAGGTCTTGTTACTAGATAAAAAAGAAAGGTGTAATGCATTCGAAATGAAGGACAATCCACATGTAACACTGTATAAAAATCAATAAGTAGGAGCTCATGTCACTGAAGGCTAATGCAAATAAATTTGTACAGTGAATTGAAACAAGGCAACTTGAAGAAAATGTTAAATTTAATTAAATAATGCTTAAGATTGATGAACAATTCATACAACCGGGGACTAGAAATGGATGAAAGGGTACGGACTCGATTAAACAAATAATAAAGCTGACTATAGTCAGTACTATCAACATGGCACAAGTAAAGAGTTCTCCGAGATAGCGGCACAATGGTTTTTGATAACATATTAAAAAGACTACATTATGTACATTATGGGACTACATTTGACACACAGCTTTGAATTTATCACAGCTTTTTCTTTTGTTTTACTCCAATGGTTAAATAATCCCAGCCATGGGTCAGCTGGTCGGCATACATGGGCGACGGGCGTGCATGTGTGGCGTAGGAGTAAGGGTGGAATACGGGCTACAGATCTGGGGAAACGTCCATGCTCCATCATCTAGGGTTGGACATCATCTAGGGTTGGACATCATCTAGGCCCTATCACTAGGGTTGGGCAATCACTACGGTTGGGCAGAGCAATGGAACCCATTAAGTGGCTACGGCCCATGCAACCACCGCTAGTTTTATCATCCCCGGGTAACATAGCAAAGCTTAAGCCACACAATGCGCCAACAGGTGCGCACAAGGGCCGCCTATTGGTTCAAGGGGGTGGCCTACAAAAATATTGTTCTTTCTGGAGCTAGGGCGGGGCCGCATCACCCTATCCTTCAATTATTAATACTCAATAATCAAATTATTGAATCTTGATTGTATTAGACTTTTTAGCAAATCATTGCTTTCCTGTGGAATACTGTATCATCGAAAAGCTTCGGAAAAAGACCAGTCTTTAGTGAACGCATGTTGCAAAGAAAATGGCGTCCCTTTCAACTCCCATTGGGGTCATCGGGGACGTAGCCTCAAAATTAAGCACCACGTGTACGGACGCCCACAACGCTTTGCTTCCCCAAGCACCATTTAACGTCCAATTTGGATCTACAAATTATTTAATTTGTTTTATATAAATTGAATATATTAAATATATTAATTGTATTTAATTATTCTCTGAATGATTTGTTCAGAAAATATAATATTTGCTTGCCAGAGGTACATCCACTTCTCGTCAAGGTAAACTGATTTGTGATTGGCGGTTGGCTTAGCAGTGCGGCCAAGCCCTCGCTGTCGATCGCTTCAAGCCATGCCCTTGAACCACCTGCTGCAAGGTTCATGACGCATTGTGTGGCTTGAACTTAACTTAGAAAAAAGAAAAACCGAAGCACGAACGTGATATATCCGTATCTAACAGTGATGTAAGTCTCGAAACCAGATCTTGGTCTCGAGAGTCTCGAGATCAGCAGCTCTGGTCTTGGTCTCGATCTCGTGGGCTCTGGTCTTGGTCTCGTGGCTCTGGTTTTGGTCTCGTGGGCTCTGGTCTTGGTCTCGGTCTTGATCTCGTGGGCTCTGGTCTTGGTCTCAGTCTTGATCGGGTGGGTCTGGTCTCTGTCTCGTTGGTCCGATCTCGGTTTTGACAGTCAAATATTGGTAAACATATTATTTCCCATGATCTGTTCACGCTATGTAGCCTCAGCTTCATTCTCTCGTCGGTCAATGTTTGTATTTAGTATAGGCTATATGTAATGTATTATTCCACATCGACATCCACACTATTTACTCTACAGCATCTATATTTATTAACTGTACACAAGCTGGTGCTACACCTGCTTATGTAACAAACGGTATTATGACAGGCTGAACGCCCGGTTGTTCATTGTTTGCCGTGAACAGCTCTATTTGTAATCCGCCGTTAAGTACCGGCCGATCCGATTACAGTGGCACGTTTGCATGTGTTCAGTTACGCGATTACGCCGATTGGCCTACAGAACTTACTGAATAAACATGCCACATTAGAGTGAACATTTCGCTCTACTTGTAGCTTACAGTAGTTCTTAGTTAAAACGATAATTTGCACGCCATCGCTATTTGTGTGTAGCCTAGAAGATCCTGTGTATTTACTCAATTTGACTGTATTCTAACAAGGCTTACAAGGTTATCAGTATATTCGTGGAGATGCAAACCAGTTAAACCTACAACGTTGCAACGTAGCCGATCACATTTACCGTAATGGAATTGCAATTGCAAAAAAAACGTAACGGTTTTGTGTGGTTTGATCATGATTTTGGTCTTGATCTCATATGCTACACTCTTAAAAGAGATTGTTTGCAAAATATTGATTGCCTGGATATTGGCATATTTAAACATTTAATTGATTGCGACCTACAAATTTGATTGTTTCCTTCAATTAATGCATGTTGGCTGAGACTCGCGCATGCACAATGGATGTTTTTACCACCTAACCATTAGGATTGTTTTACTTAATCATGCCATTGATTAAGACTCTCAGATGCTTATCGGCTGTTTTTTCTGACTGGTAATTAATATAGTAGCATTACTAGTAGGCTAGACAATGTGTTAATAGGTCTAAAAACCTTGTTATATCAATAAATATGCACAACTATTGTAAACAAATTGTTTTATTAGATAGCGATGTCCATGGGCATCGCTAACTAATACAACCAACTATTGTGCTCATTGTAATTATTTGCGGCATGACAAATGAAATAATAAACGAATGTAAGAAAATGTCATGAAACTTCAACTGAATTTTTTATCAAAATAACTCTATATTGTAATTATATAGGCTACATTTAATTTATAGGCTATCTATTAATTTGTCAATATGCATGACAAAATTTTATGGCATATTTAAATTGTATACAAATTAATAAATATTAATAAATATAAATATATCTAATAAAGATATTTATATATATAAAGATATATATATATATATATGGTCTTGTCTCGGTCTTGGTTTCGTGGCTCTGGTATTGGTCTCGTGGGTTCTGGTCTTGGTCTCGCGGCTCTGGTCTTGGTCTCGTGGGCTTTGGTCTTGATATCGATCTTGTGGGTCTGGTCTCTGTCTCGGTCTCGTGGGTCTTGGTCTCGTTTACATCACTGGTATCTAAGATGAAAACCCAAATCTAACCTGTGATTAGGTTTTAGAGTCCGCACATGGAACATTTTGACTCTAAATGGCAAGTTAGCAAACGGCATTGCCAACCAACTCGGCTATCAAAGTATTTCGTTGGCTGGTATGACGGAGGTCAGGCTAATAGGCAGCGACTATAATAGAGTATGCTATTAGGCGACTATATGATGCTCCAGGACTACAATGGAATACAATTGGAGCGTAATAACCTGATGGCAGACATACTTGTTGTCGATGCCTTGCTATGCTTTACACTGTTCTACTACACAATCAACTTATAAAATTTATAAAATTGCTGTAATGTGAACTTTAAGGTTCCTCTGTACGTCTGCAGGCTCTACAGCCAAAAAATGCCTAGCATCTACAGGATATCGCACCGTTCAACGCTAACAACACTTTGTGAAGCTGTTAAAATTAGATGGTGCAAAAAAAGCAATTAAATAGCTTGTTCCTCTGACAACTAGAAATAGATCAAATTGGATGGCACCTTGGAATTTAAAACGTTTGCGTACAAAAAGGGACAAATAGGAAGAAAAGAAAGATTATGTTACCGTGCTAAAAAGGACTAATCGTGAAAACCCCTATATGTTACCGACAACCCAGTGCAGCCCTTTCTAATGCGCATAGAAAAGGCAAATATCACAATCTTGCAAATAGAAAAATTGGATAGGAAATAGAAGATATCTATTGTGAACAACGATACTGAGGGACTTGAGAAGCTTTGCCGTTTCATCTACAACTCGCACTCCTCATACTGTGCTTTTCAGATGCTTGTTGAGAGTAACACCGTACAAACAATCGAATCGGACCACATGGTCAATTTTTACAATCGTAAGACCTTTCAATATACTTTGTCAACACATCAACAAAAGCTGGAGTGCCAATGAGCGTTCGAAGATTCCCCATCAAGTGAATTTGTCTGGCAGCAATCGTTTAGCGGTGAGTAATTCTGACCGGTATCTAATGCTTGACATTGCGCAACAATTGCAAGTGTTAAATAGATGTACAGTATTGTATGCATAGACATATGCGGAAGAAAACTAAAATGCCATTCAAAAATAATAATAATTAATAAAATAATAATAATTAATAAAATTTTTAACATTATTTCAGAGGTACGGCTTGGCACTGCTGTGGTGACGAACTAGACGCTCACAAAAAGGCAGCTATAATATATAATATATGACAGCATCAAAGCACTTGAACGTTACTCACCGGACCCAAACGGAAATGACAAAACTAAACAGGATGAACATAGCGCTTGGAGAAAATTTTGCTAGCAAAAATCAAGGACACAGTTCATATACACAATGAGTATGATGTACTGGTTGCCGATTCTGGTAATAATAGAATAGTTTTATTTAGTCATCGCTTGGTATTTCTAAGGAACTTGGTTTTAAGGAACCAGAAGAGCAGATTAGCATAACCATTCAAGCTTTTTCCTTTTTCTCGATGGAACTCTATTTGTAGGAAACGAGTTTGGATGCATTTATCGGTTCAAAGTATTCCAGAATTTGCATCTAATTGGACTTGTGTGCATGTGATAATGACCGGTGGAACGTTTCGTCACATTTATTTTTGCTAATATTGTTACTTTAATTTCTGCATTACAATAATGTGCAATTCGAACAAATATGTAAATAATATATAAACAACATATTTATGCTTTAGTTTTTAGCTCTACATTGCAACCAGGGGGTAACCCTAAGGCAACCCTAAGAGCCTTCAAGGAGTTGTGCGTATGCACGAGAATTGTTTTTTGAAATGTGTATTTTTATATACATTCGATATCTTTTTACATGCAGACTAGACTATTCATCCAGCGCGCTTCTCAAAATATAAATATTATTTTATTAACTCGTGATCTGAATTAAATGAATTATGCTGCAGATACATTGCGGTTTTATTTTCGGTATATATCTTTCATGAATAACGGTTACTTCTGAATTCTAGGAATCTATTGCTTAACTAACGCTGTTCCGTATTAACAATATTATTTTTAAATTCACAAATTGTCAAGAATATCCAAGTTTGGCAAGATTTAATTATTATCATCGACCATGATTTCATCAATTTGAATCCTAGGATTTACAAATGTATTAGCTTAAAAGTTTTTCTTGAATGGCGCAGTACTTGATACCAGCTGTGATGTGATACGTTCCAGTAGCCTACCTATTGCATAAGCAGATTCAAGTTTTCGATTACAGACCTACAGCATAAACAGATTCTCGTTTTCAAAACGTTGCATACTGATTTTGAATAGGACTAACTGTATTAAGGCGTTCCTTGTTTTTTAACTTCCAAAATTTAAGCCTTCCACCTGTCCAATACTTTGGAGAATCAAGCTTAGCGTGTCTTCACAGCCACCTTGCAGGGATATATATTAAATACTCTCTGACCCTTATGCACCCACGTACTTTGTAGAATTAAGATGAGCCTGTTTTCCCAGTCATGTTGCAGGGATATATAGTACTCCCTGAAAATTACGTACACGCGTACTTTGGAGAATCAAGCTTAGCCTGTCTTCAAAGCCATCTTGCGGGGATATATAATACTCCTTGACCCTTACGTACCCACATACTTTGTAGAATTAAGCTTAGCCTGTATTCACAGCATGTTGCAGGGAACATACACAGAGTCGATTGACTGGACCGTTCTACGGGGGATCAAGGTGAACGAGAAGGACATGACTGACACTGGTCGAGAATCCCTGAGGATTCCTGAGTGTATACATAGTACACTTTCTGACCCTTACGTACACGCGTACTTTGTAGAATTAAGCTTAGCATCTATTCACAGCCATGTTGCAGGGATAGTACACTCTCACCCTTAAGTACCCACGTACTTTTTAGAATCAAGCTTAGCGTGTTTCACAGCCTGTCTTGCAGGGATATATAATACTCTCTAGAACTTACACACTGTACCCGCGTACTTTGGAGAATTAAGCTTAACCTGCATTCCCAGCCATGTTGTAGGGATATATATATATATATAGTTCTCCCTGAACCTTACGTACACGCGTACTTTGGAAAATCAAGCTTAGTCTGTCCTCAGAGCCATCTTGAAGGGATATAAAATACTCCCTAACCCTTACGTATCCGCGTACTTTGTAGAATCTAGCTTGGCATGTCTTAACAGCCATCTTGCAGGGATATATATGAAATACTCTCAGACTCTTACAAATTGTACCCGCGTACTTTGCACTCATTGGCCAGTGGTGAATTGACTTCTTTACCCGGTTACCCAGATACCCGAGTCCTTACCCTGTACTCAAGAATTCTGGACACTTCTGTCAGGATTGCCAGAAGAAATCGAGCGCCGCTAGCCGCTCGTATCAGCCGCTGACCAAAAGATCGTACACAGAATAAATCTGCGCATATTTGGACTTACTGGTGTCCTGTACCGGTGTCCTGAAGTTTGTATATGTCATCGTATCGGATCATAAATTACCCATGGGTAAGTGCAGTGCAATTTGCACATAAAGTCAAACAGTTTGTACGCCAATTGTAACTAATTGACATGATTTATGACATGACCCGACTACATCTAGTCTTGGAGAGTTAAATACATGCAAGTTGGTATCCACGATACCCACCATAAATTGTTCGCCTATTCTCTTGTTACGGGTGTATGATAATGCCTCTGTACAGATTGGGCAGCTGGGAGGGCAAATGGAGCGGGTTTGCTAGAGTGAAGCCCCAGGCCTGGTCCTTCCACCAGGGGCAGGTAAAAGACATCGAGGATGGAGAGCTCACTAGCCTGCATCTCTTTGAGGGTCCCAATGTCCAGCCACTTCGCCGAGTCCAGGTAACACATCCTTGCTGCGTATTATGTCACATCAAATCAGTTTTCATAAGGCACCTCATTTATAGACTAGTCTATGCAAGGTAAAACACACATGCAGTAAAATGTATAGGTCCGAGCCAGATTCTTTTTATGAAAACGAATCATGGTGTGGTCCATCACTGCATTCGTTTCATGAAAATGAATCATGGTGTGGTCCAGCCATTAAGCGGGCCACATAAAAATGGTTTTGCAGAAGATAAACATTTAATCAAATGTCTTCGCAAGTTAAAGTTTCTGGTTTACACTTTGCATCAATATTTGAAGGAATTTCCTCAGAAGCGTTGGTCTCGTCGTGGCCTACATCATCTCATAAGTATAATTGATGTGACAGGATCGGCTAAATGGCTTGCGGGAGCGGTCGGCCATGTACTGTGCAAACAAATGAGAATACTGCGGCCGTTGGGGAACTCGCATTGAGTCAGGAGGTCAAACCTATGACTCACAAGACTCCATGCCAAATATCCAGTGAAACTGGGATGTCTCACATGACAATCCACCGCTTCATCAAGAATGACCTCAACTTAGATGCATAAAGAAACAGCGTGCGCACGAGTAAACAACCACAGCAAACAAACTGTTAAGATTGCACCGCGGCAAACGTTTGCTAAAGGAGTTCTCTCCTCATCTCGTTGAGTTCTTCTTGTTTGCAGTTGAAAGTTTTCACTGTCGCTGCTCCAATGGACACATAGAATGCTCGCCTGTATGTGGACAACAGGACATTCATACCAAAAAAGGGACGCGTCAGCACATCACTGCATTTCGTTGAGCCAGGCGTTAAGATTAACGGCGCCTACTATCGCGACGTACTTCTACCACAAAAGCTGCTCCTGGATATAAAGAGCTTAAGCGATGTTTGTTTTTCAACAGGACAGAACGCCTGCTTACTGCGTGTGCGAAACTGTGCAGTTTCTTGAACGAAAAACGCCGCAGCTCATCTCTCCTGCAATGTGGCCAGCAAACAGCTCGGACTTTAATCCCGTTGACTACAAAATCTGGGGAGTTCTGCAAGAAGGTGTTTACAGAACGAGCATTGCCGATGCGGTGAACTTAAAACAGTGTCTGCTAGAGAAATGGGCGAAATTCGATCAAAACATCATTGATCCACGGCAATTAAGCAATGGCGAGCAAGAGTTCGATTGTGCGTTCAAGCAACTGGCGCTCACATTAAACACAAATTGTGACTGTGGTATTAATTCTCATAACGTTCATTAGCAATTTGCTGGACACAAACTGTGACTGTGGTATTAATTCTCATTAGCATTCAAACGTTTCTTGCTCCATGATTAGCTTAAAAGTAAACATGGATTGAATCCATTGGATTCGCGTGGCGTGCATTCGGAATGCGGAAATTTCAATTTTCGATGAATCAACTTTAACAGTTCAGAACTTTTGAACCAATGAACCAAATTACAAAAAAATTGGTGAGAATATCAAACGTCCATACTACTTGAAGTTTCCAAAGTTTTAAATATATACACGTATACATGTCAAAGTTATGCAAAAATCAAATTGGCACCTTTTTTATGGGACACTGTGTAGATTACGATTTAATGTTTAAAAGTTAGCAAAATTGGCAAAAATGGATTTTCAAATTGCGTAATGTAACAAAAAATATATCAAGGAGTGAACTTGGGAGTCAAGTTGGTAACTAAAAAAGTACCCGCTCAAATCAATATTGGCCAGAATGTCTCGATGCAGCGTTTCCAGGAAGGAAGTGTTGTGAAAACCAAACGAACATACATTATACTCATTAGCCCAGTAGCCTATGTACAGTATGTATATGCTGTACCAGAGGCGCTAACCTAGTGGCGTAGAGGTTCGAGTCAAGATTCTTCCAATTCCATATCTGCAGCGTAAGCTGGATAGCACTTGGTTTAAAATAATTTGTTTCACCGATACAACTTTTTTATGCAACATTGAGCAATGAGCATTAATGCAACATTGTGCACACGTACTCTAGAAATCCAGAAGGAGGCCAATATAACCAAAGCATCGTTTCCTAAAATGTTATGATGATAATCGTTTCAAATCAATGTGTGCTTTTGCTTTATATTACTATATTTACATTTGTTATGCTTCCAAATATAGTTTCATGGCGCATCACTTTGCAAAGCTACAGTGAAGAACTTGCTTGACAGTATTGCTATTGAATGGTCTCAACAGGATCATGGCCGACTGATACTACATCAAGTCATCCGCAGGGTTGAAGGGCTAATCTATAAGCTGTTCTTCAATGAAGTAGATCATGCAGGCTGCATGCCGGTTTCATAGGACAATCACACACAAGTCGGTTTCACATGACAATCACATGCATGCCGGATTCACAGGCAATCATATGCAAGCCGTTTTCACAGGAAAATAACACACAAGTCAGTTTCACGGGATCACATGCAAGACGGTTTCACAGGACAATCATATGCTAACCGGATTCACAGGCAACCACATGCGAACAGGTTTCATAGGACAATCATAAATATATGATCCGGCTTAACAGGACAATCACATGGCAAGACAGATTCATAGGCAATCACATGTGAACAGGTTTTACACGACAATAACATGCAAGCCGGTTTCACAAGACAGTTACATGCAAGCCAGTTTCACAGCACAATCTCAACCGCACGACGAGGCTTCAATCTGGACTTAACAGCCTTAATGAAGCATTCAACCCATGGAATTTAGTTAGCCAGATGCAATCAGCAAGGAAGGCACGCAGACTATCCACCAGATTCCGTTTCTGGTCTACAACCGTATACCAAACTTGTTACCAGGCTTCGTTACAAAATATATAGTCAACATGCCCTCAGCCCTCTCGACATCAACACAGCGTTGGTGGTATCAGTGTGTGACAGCTAGCGTGGTGGTGTCATGAGTAGTGTCACAGTGTGGCGGTGTCACAGCGCGGTGGTGTCTCAGCGCAGCGGTGTCACATAGCGCGGCGGTTAGACGCCTGATGGACCAAGTATAACCGATGCACAGGCGGTTTAAGAACCTAGAGCGCCAATTACGCAATAATTATTAAGCGAAGCTTCATTGCATTATAAAAGCTTGCGAATACTAATTCAAAAATCAAAGTTTTCAACTTATGCAAGTATCCACTTAAGGTGGATTAAATGGATACTTGCATAGGGGTTAATGCGGGCCTGGTCGCGCGACATGAGCGCTCCCTTTTCTGAAGGGCTAGCGACCCCCCCCACTTCTAAAGAAAATGATTTGCTTGCCGATACAGAGCGCGACCCTCTGCTCGGTTTTTGCGACCCCCCTGCTACAATGAAAGAGCCAGAACCACTTTAACCACTGTACCTGCCCAATCTTGCCAAAGGAAATCTATTAAGTTTATATATTA
>JAQGBK010000050.1:0-11803 GCA_034698505.1 Stercutus niveus
AAATTTAGTTGACCCATCGAAAACGTTTTCCTCACTCCCGCTACGAGCCCTACCATCCCCCGCTCAAAATAATTTAATACGGTGACTAGCGGGGTCGGCGTGCTTCGCGAAACGTACTTTCACTCCCCTGAGGCTAAAACCTGGCTACGCCACTGTGCACACTCATTAGCTGACCTATAAACGAAAACTTTGCCTTGTTGTGGATGTGATGTCATGATGCAGAATAACGTCAGACGATTAACAACAAGTCTAGAATAGTCTACAAGTCTAAAAGTTTTAGTATAGAATTGACATATCAGTCTCTGACCTATTTGAAGCGTGCGGTGAAATTAACGTGTTTTTTGCTATTTGTCCGCATGTTGCCGTGAATTTTCAATATTTTTATCGTGATTTTCCTGTGGCCCTAGTTATTATTAGGCACTGCTACATCCCAAGTTATTATGATTGTCCTACCGTTGCAGGTAGACGGTAATATATTCGTGGTGTACAACCTCGGTCTCACGGACCATGTGATCGGTGAACTCTTTGAGAAGGTCAACGATGGCAAGTACCACGTGATCAGATTCAGTCGGAGCGGCACAAACTGCTCCTTACAGCTAGATCAGCATGCAGTACAGACCAAGAGTCCAAATGGTATGTCCTTGACCTTGACCTTTAACCATAGCCTTGTCCTTGACCTTTAACCTACTGCGGTTAGCCTAATGGTTCTAGTTCTTTGACCCCGGCCAATGTCCATACAGCCTAGTAGCAATGTGTTAATTATTGCAAATTTATTGATTCATTAGTGCTATCTCCACTCGTTCAAAGAATTTGTGGGGAAAAATTAGTTTGGAGGTTCTGCTTTGGTAGGTTATTAATATACCATAATATATACAACAGAATGGTAGGACAATAATTGATTGTGGTTCTGTTCTGTACCAGCTAAAACCCCTGCCCCTTGTCAAAAGAAGTTGTGAAAAAATGGAGTAGCCTATGGTAGCCTGTTCGGATGGCCTACTGCCCTTTGCCAAAACTACAAATTCAACATGGCCTGCAGCCTCCCCAAAAGTTTAGGTGCCAGGGCAATTATATATATCTTTAAGCTGCAATTATATATATCTTTATTTCACACAAAGTGTAATATCATAATACCAAAATTATACAAACAAGGCGTACAAAACAAATAAATAAATAAACGAAAAAAACAGCTTGGCCACAATATTAAGTAAAAAGCAAGCAATTAAATTAAATCAAATTATGACAATGTCTTTTCGAAATAATTCAACATATTGTTATTCCAATTGATAACACAAGCATCAAAAGTAAAATTAAATTCATTGTAAATTTGCAGATCTTCATCTTCAAACTGAAATAGCCATCGTATCAGATTTATATCAGAAATACGAAGTTTTTGTCAAAAAATTTAGCTTTGTGACCCCCAAAAGCATTATGCCCCTGGATATTTTTAGCTGTAATTGTGAAGTGTTCTTCTTACTTGATGCATGTACAGCGGTCACGGGGACGTCCCCGATATTGCCAATGGGCAAAATATTCAATATGAAACTATATATTCACTGCACAGGTCCACAACTGACGACCTTCAATCACCAGTCAAAGATTTACCTCGGAGGCAAGAGAGGGGATAACCACCCCCCTCGCCACTTCCAGGGCACCATGGCAGGTAGATCGAACTTACTTTGTATAATTCATGTTGTATGATCTCTAACAAATTCATAGTTTGATTGTGATAAAATAACTTAACGGTAATAGTTATTACCTAGATAATTTCTTAATAATAATAATCTAGACGTCATATACTGTAACTTAACAAAAATAGAATAGCCGGACTTTATATGTGAAAATAAAGATACAGTGTTGACTTTAACTGGACTAAGTTATGACTAATGACTTCATTGACAGTAATTTTGTGTCATTTTTTTGGAGGTAAGGTAAAAAAAATCTGAAAATGAAGCAATTCTCATAGTATTTCTTGTATTTTTGTTATTTCTAAAAAATAGAGTACGGTTCGCATATTATACTATTTAAAATAGTTTTACTGCGCATATCACATCCATGGTAACATAGTTATAGCATTCAGATGAGTGTGCAATATGGCTGTGTGCAGGGTTTTCCCTCAACGGTCTCCGGGTGTTTGAGTTAGCGACTGCTGAAAGTGACTCCCGGGTCGAGATCGGGGGAGATGTAGACCTGGAAGTGAAGCCTCTCCGATCTTCTTCTCTCCCTCCTATCCGGTCTACCTCCCTCCCTCCGCTCCGGTCCTCCTCCCTTCCTCTGCTCAGGTCTACTACCCTCCCAATGTCTCATAGAACCAGGTCAGTTAAATAAGCACTGTTCTTACCATCCCCACTCAATTGCCTTCTTACAACCTACCGTTTCCGTGTGTATTATAACAATCGACTTTAAAAATGATAACTTAAACATGTGATCGATGCATAACAAGAAAGTGTCAATTTTACCAATTCTGGTTTAGCAATGAACCTACAGCGGAATGGATTATAGGCTATATCCTATAGCTAAGGAGGTCAGAAATCTGTGGCAGAAAATGGGAAATTCTTCGGCAAGAAATTGAAATTTGGAAAAATCACGCGCGGAGTCCATGGGCAAATCTTGAAAATCACGCATGGATTCTGCGGCAATATTTTCAGAGAAATTTGTGCACAGATTATGCGTCAAAATAGGCAAAATAATTTAGAAACGGAAACATAAACGGTGAAAGGACTAGTTATAAACCAAAACTGGCTCCTATCAACAATGCAAGGACTAATATTCTCCGATGATAACTTGGTTGGCAGATCAAAAAGTAGATTTTATTTGAAATTTTTCAATCAATTATGCAAATTCCACGCTAAAATCAAAAATTCTGTAAATTAGGCAGAAAATCAAAAATTCTGCCGGAAATCGGAAATTCCACAATCGCAGAAATAAATTTATGGCCCTGGATATTGGACCGGTAACCGGTCCTGTAACTTTCAAGTTAGTGGATCGGTACCGTCGATTCGACGCTAAATTTACCGAATTCCATCGTTCTAACCCTAACCCCAACCCCTAATACTAGACGTAACCCTTAGCCTAACCCTTATCTTAACCCTAACCCTTACTCTAACCCTAAATTAACTCGTTATTGACAAAAAAGTTGTCGTCGACGATGAGTCATCCTTGTTCAACCAATCAATCAGACCCATTACCGGTCCACTAATTTGAAAGTTACAGGACCGGTTACCTGTCCAATATCCAGGGGCTAAATTTATTTATGACCTCTTTAGCTATAGCTTAATTATTTATAATACGGGATTCATCCTTTCCCGGTGCGCTTGATTATTAGGTTATCTTCTCCCTTGACCCGTCCAACGGTCAGGGGCGAACCCCATGTTGCCAGTCGGCAACGATACGGACGTTTAATCGATAGCAAATGATACAAATAATAAAGGCCGTTGATATAATAAGGATAGCCTTAATGCTTACGGTCTTACCTCAACAGGCAAAAATCAACGTAACATTTCTAAAAAAAAATATATATAAATAAACTACCCCTAAACCTAACTTAGGTCCCTAACCCTAATCCTAACCCAAACTATTATTTTGGATAAATAAAAAAGTTAGTTACTGCTAGTGTACAAGACGAATAATAATACTATAGACAATAAATATTTTTAGTGTCAAATGTATGGAATAAAGAACTTCACGTCTAAATATAGCTCTTTCAACTAGTAGGCCTTTTGAAAGTACAGTACACCAAACCACACACCTTGCTAATTATTCAATTTCAATGCCTTTTAAATCTATTACCCCTTCCCTAACAATACCAAACCATCGCCTAAACAAATAACAATATTCTGTAAAGTTGAAACTATGTAAGGAATTGTGAATTCAATCGAATGACTCAATGCCATTTAAAATCTATTAATAGATAATGAATGGACGATTTAGCATGAAAAGCGTTCGGTATTCTGTACGTTGGATATTCTACAGATCTGACGTCAACGAATATACTGCTTGCTAACGTCAAGCAGTTCGGGATAGAATTCGTTTTAACTCGTTTTAGCTCAATCCATCTGTTCACCGGCGCTGGAGCTCCGCGCCCCCGAGGCTCCTCCGGCGCCCCTCGAAGGCACCCACAGTGCGCCTTCGCGACCTTCGAGGGCGCATTCGGCTCCGGGGGCGCCCCAGGCACCAAGACGGCTAGCGGCGCCGGTTTAGACGGTTGGCATAGTATAATATAGTATGTTATTTGCAAGGCTGTCTCTATAAGCTTATATTAGTTGCACAACTAACTAACCAATTGCGATGCTGCCGCATCGCCCAAATGTTGATATCGCAGTCTTCATTCTTATAATTTAGCATTTTTGCAATGCTAAACAAAAATAGTATAAAAACATGCCGCACTTATAAAAACCTGTACCATAGAAGTGCTAAATAAGTTTTGTTTTATTTGTTTTATATTTTATTAATTTTGTTTTAGAAAGTTTGAAGGTATGCCCCCTTGTGGAACTGGAATCCCTAAAAATAATATAGGAGTCCAAGTTGGAAGAAGACAGACCAGTTAGTATCTTAAAAAGAAAAGTAATATCATTGTTATGGACCTCAGGATTATGCGCCGCGATAATGCGGCAAAATATCAGAAATTATGCGGCAGATTATGCAATTACGCAATGCAAATTACGCTGGAAACAACGAATTATGCGGCAAGCATAAAAGACATGTTTGATCACCGAATTGACTGCGAGATGTATTTTCAGGCACCATTTTGATTGTTTACTCGGGTTAAATGAACAAAGGGGCAGGCAGTTTATGTCTTTTATTTTAAAACTTGCACAAATTATAAACAAATTAGGCACAGTTTTTAGTCATTCTGATACGTTCTCCATACGAAAATCAGTAATATTTGACGAAAAAACGATGTTTTTGACTAGTTACCAGCGAATTGTGCTAATTACGCGGGAAATATTAAATTATGCAAATTACGCTGGAATTTTGAAAAAAACGATTATGCGCGCGAAAACACGATCGCATTTTCCTGAGGTCCTTATTCATTGTTGATACGGCGATAAGATATACTTGTGAGGCCGATAGAAGCAAGTTGAGAATGGTAAAGGATAGAAGAAAATTTTCGCGACAAGAATGAGATGGTGTTAGAGAATTATAGGTCAGACAGTACCGTTTTACGCCGAGAATCTTGTAGTAGTCACGTTTCTGCGACTGTTTGAGCACTTTCTGGGCTCGCGCTGAGCCGTCCTGAGATCTTCGCTTGAGCCCACCGTCCCCCGACTCTATAGACTCGGCCTTCTTGTAGTCATCTATCGCTGTAAGCCCAAATAGTAACATCTACAACTTAACTCTATAGACTCGGCCTTCTTGTAGTTGTCCACCGCTGTAAGCCCAAATAGTAACAATAATAAAATTGTTAGTAACCATTCAATTTTAACATGAAAATTAGATCTCTCATTTAATACAAATGCGCTGAGCCGCTATTTATTAAAGCTATTTATTAAAATTATAACAATTAATATTTTATGTTTTTAATAAATGAGAAATAAAATACACGAGTCCCACATGACTGGTTGAATAAAAACAAATTCTAAATACTAAAAAATACTACTATTTAATACAAAAATTCTAGAAGTAGAATTTAGGGATAGAATACAGACCATCTTCAAACTGCTCATTGAGGATAAGAGTGTCGGCACGGTCGCACAAAGCCTCCACGTTCTCAGGCTCTTGAGTTAGCAGCTTGTTGCAGTACTGTAACGCCTCCTCTACGTGCTTTGCCTACAAACAACAATAATAAACTATATTAATAGCATTAATTATTGAATTATTTAAACACAAATACGAATTATTTAGGTGAATTCCACCTCGGAAGGGAAGCGAGATGCTTGCTACGCGGTTGACTATCGGTGGTGTCAAGGGAGGGTTCAATGAAAAGTTGCATCACGCATGTGGTGTGTTGGCCAAAGCCTGAACTACCTAATAAGTAGATCAGAGCCAGTGCCTGTTGTTGTCACAAAGATCCACGCCCCCTAATCCGTGTTCCCTGGGAAGCGGGCATGTAATCAAATTTTACGCACTACTACTACTACTACTACTAATAGTGATGAGACGGTTTTAAAATGTTAGACTCGGTATGGTGTTCGGTTTCTCAGCGCCCAAAACCAATTTTGGTAAAAAAGGGTTTTCTGACGTTAACATTTTGGATCCAAGTTTTAGTCAATCTATGCTCTTAATTGCCGTACAGTTAAAAAATGTGTAAAAAAATTGCAAACATTTTTTTAAGTCTCGGTTCTGTTTTTTCCTGACGTCGGTCAGCTTTTTGGTTTAAAACAAAAACCGTCGCATCACTAAACAATAGTAGTAATAATAATAATAAGAATAATAATAACGAGCTTAACGCTCTGCACCATTGTTACCTAAGCATTTAAGGACAATGAGTTAATTAATGAGCTTAACACTCGTTTCATCATCTGATGATGGCTTCAGGGGCGTCTCTCCACGCTCAAGGATCTGATCAGCCCCACTCAGGCAGACAGATGAACAAGAACGAGGAGAAAGGGTAGTCCGTGGGAAAGGCAAACTAGAAGTCTGTGTGAGCAACCGGGAAAGAAGTTGAAGAAGGAGGGGTAATATTGGTATTGCGTCCCTCTAAAAACAGAAAAGGAAAGCAGTTTTACGGACTCTAATTCACTCCAGTCACCGACTGTCAACATATTTGTAAAAGCATTAAAAATCAGTAATAATAATAATAGTAATGTGTTTTACGCCCGTACTGCCGTCTAATGACGGCTTCGGGGGCGTCTCTCTATGTCACATGCATACCCTAAGCTCCACCCAGGCAAAAAAAGGCAAGGATGGAAGAGAGAGGGATGTCGATGGGAAAGCCAAAGTAAATTTCAGTGATGTCAGTCAGGCAGAAGGATAGTAAATCTATGGTGAGAAGAAGTGAGTTTAAAGCCAGAGAAAAAAGTGCCAAAAGATGGAGCACAGCGAAGAGAAATTGGTAAGGAGTTTTCACATTGTTGATGCGGCACAAAAAGGAAAGAACGATGACCTCTGGCAGAATGGATCTTGGGAATGACGAGGAGGTTTATGTCAGAGCATCGAAGGGTTCTAGTAGGTAACTATTACCCATCCGTGCATACCTGAGCATGGCAGGAGCAGAGATGTCCCCACTCTCGGAACACGTACGCCTTCACTTTGCTCTCGACCTTCGTCATCTGCGCGACCTTGGCGACACACTCGTCCCATTTGGACTCCCCCCGCAGGCTCCGAATGGACTGCTCCACCTGTACGAGCTTCTTCACTTGTTTGTAGTGCTGGTGACACGAGTGGTGGTCGGGGTCAAGCTTTAGGCACTCTCGGATCTCTCTGTACAGCGTTTCAACAACTTTTTTACTCTACTTTGTACAGTTGTATAATATAAGGCTGTTAGAGACGAGCGGTTTCGCCCCTCAGTGGCTGACTGCAGGGCCTACAAAAACAATTTTAAAAATAAAAAATAGAGATCTAAAAATATATTTTTTAATTGGTCACGTAAAAAAAATTAGGCACACACACAGACACACATACAGACACAGACACATGCACACCTACAAAATATTTTTAAAACACACACAGGCAGACAGACGCGCAATAAATACTTCTTAGATCACCCTACTCTGCTAAAGCGGGTAGGGCAAAACGATATACCTCCCTGACTACCAATCAAACAATGAATCAAATTCAAAATTGTATCCATCACATTGAAAATGCTTTTTTACCGCCAGCCATCTACCGTCTCGAATACTTTAAGCACAATTGATCCCTCTAAGTAAGCCGTTGATGAAAGCATATGGGACCAGGGGTACGTTCAGCACAATTGGTCCCTCTAAGTAAGCCATTGATAAAAACACATGGTACCAGGGCTACTTTTGGCACAATTAATCCCTCTAGAAGTAAGGCATTGATATAAATATATGGGACCAGGGGTAGTTTCAGCATAATTGTTCCCTTTAAGTAAGGCATTATAGATTCCGCCTGCTGTTTTAGCAGACAGGAGGATCTGAGATCCATTTATAGCGGTCTCTGTGTGTCTGCTTAGTAGGTCAGTAGGTCGCAACCATGTTACCACACAACGCTTGTTTACCACAATCGTCGAACGTCGAACAAAGAAACTGGCGTTAGAATAATTGGGTCACGTAGCATGGCCTTTACGATTCCTGGTAATACGATGTCGCGCTAATTCGCGCAAATATTTTCAAATGCAATACTATTCGGTACAGGACCAAGCTAGCGACAGTTTTAGTTTTGTGACTTTTTTGGCCTTTGTTAACTTTTCTGCGGAAACCGTTCGTCTCTGACGGCCTTATTGAAAACATATGATGACGTACTTAAGATGGTTGGAGAAAAGAGGATATTGGTTTAAACTATATGGAGGCGAATGAAGAATTGGATTGGCCACATATTGCGGGGGGGAAGGATTGATGAAGGAGGTCATAGAGGAAAGAACAGAAGAGAAAAGACCAAGAGGTAGAAAGCTTTAGGAATGTTGGATGAACTACACGAGAAGAAACGTATGAAGATATGAATAGAAGGGCAGAAGCTCGGGAGAGGTGGAGGTGTTGAATGCCATGGACCTGCCATCGGGCAGAGCACTATTGATGATGACAACTCAGAGAAACAAATCCAATGTTTCAAACAGATAAACTCACACAAGTGAGTCCTCTGAGTTGCCGAACTCATAGAGTAGTTTACTGAGCTTGAGATAGGCAGCGGTGTTGTCATTGCGTAGCTTGGCCGAGGATCGTACTTCGCCGATAGCTTTCTGTATCTCATTGAGAGATATGTAGCACTCGGCCCGCAGCTCTCGCAAGGCAGGGTCCCATGGGCACAACTGTGCAAACAATAATACAAATTAATCGTTCCATTACTAGCTCTAGCCGAGAACGGGATCTACAATGCATTTATAGCGTGTCTGTGTATCTGTCTGTGTGTGTGCGCACTTTGTTATTAAAGGTGTTTACTGTTTTAATCATATCTGTTTTTTTGGCAATGCACAATCAATTTATTTACACTCTACATTGTTATCATTAAATGAGAAATATAATTAAAGGTGTGAAGTAGTTATGCATTTGACTTACCTGTGTAACAAACATTCACTCGGTGTTAGCACTGAATGGAAATCCACTCGTCTCTGACGGCCTTAAAAACAGTTGAGACTCGCCACGAAGCTGTGAGTTTATAAAACTTACATATTGTGTAACATCCGCAAGAATTTGCAATAAAGATATATTTGATATCAATATGAATATTGAATATCTATATATTTTTCTAACGAAATGTATACCAGCTAAACAAATATCATTATTTATAAAGTTGCTCATTAAACCAGCATTAAACCAGTGTGACTTCACAAACAGCTAATTTAGACTGTGCCCCCGTACCTCAATTGGCCGAGTGAGCGCGTTTACTGCCCCCCACAAGTCCTGCGCCTCATAGAGAGCATGCGCCATTTTGATTCCTTCCTCCAACGGTTCTAGGGAGTCGAGGTGTTGGCGGGCCTCTGTGTTTGACGCATCTCTTCTTAACTGTGCAAAACATTAGAAATATATTGCACTATAATCAGTAGTGATGGCGTCGGTTTCTATTCAAACCGAAAAACCGATCGAAGTCAGAAAAAACCGAACCAAGTTTTTTTTTTAACCGAACGTCAAATTGATTTTTTTTTAGCACAATGGCAGTTTAAAGCATAAAAAGATGAACTACAAACATAGATCCAGAATGTTAACTTTAAACAATTTTAAACTTTAAAGTAAAAAAGTTAAGCTTTAACAAAATATTTTTAAATTTGTCCATTTTTTTGTAAACAGAAACCGCAGTCTCGGGCGCTGAAAAACCGAAAACCGAACCGAGTCTAACATTTCATAACTGAACCATCATTAAAAATCATTATCGAAGCTGAAGCGCGGTGGCCGAGTGGATAAGAACATTAGACTGGGATCGCAACCGCGAGGTTGCTGGTTAGAATCCCTGCTAGATCAATCCGTCACGTTTATACGATACGGTTCGAATGCCGCTAGACCAGCTCAGTATCGTTTATACATTAAAAACGGAACAAATTAAAACGTAAAAGACTCAATGCTTCACCTTTAGAAATAATTAATTTCAAATTTAAATACAAGTCTTGTCCAGCTGCAAAAAAACAAAAATAAAATAAAAAAGAATAAACAGAGTGGATTATGGCTGCTCACAATTTCCTCATAGTCTCCCCTTGCCTCATCCAGCTTGCCTTGACGTAGCCACACATTCGCTCGCTGAAGCCTTGCCTGAACCAGCACATCAACAACAAACAATTTTCAAACAATAACAAACAATTATCAAACAATTATCAAACAACTATCAAACAATTATCAAACAATAACGTGCAATTATCAAACAATTTTCAAACAATTGTCAAACAATAACAAAATCTAGCCAAAAATTTAGTCCTTGACCTTTCAAAGGCATCGGACAACTCAGCACAGTCAACAGAATCATGTATGTCAGGATAAGTCGGAAACATAACAAAAATGCCAGACGAAACTTTTAAAAGGTGATAGATTACAAAACGGGTCACGAAAATGTTGTAAATGTTTGCAACCCAGAATTTTTAAAAGTTAACTATTCTAATAAGAGAAACCATGCTAAAATGCATGGTCCCTATGATCCCCTTTAATCTTTTTTTATAGATATATAGGATGCCTCAAAATTGTATCGATTTAAGGTCCGTTTCGTCCCCGACTGGAAACATCGGGGGCGACTCCTTGACCGTTGGATGGTTCAATGGAGAAGAGAGATCAACAAACAAACGCACCAGGGAAATATGAATCCGTTATACCGTTATTCCAGAAAGTCAGTCATGGGCTAAAGTCAAGCTATGGTGGGAACAACTGAATTCTAGCATTGACTGAAAGACAGGGCAAGAAATAGGAAGACGAAGTGAATCTGAAATGTCATTCCAGATGTGAGATGACGCGTAGAGAAAAGGATAACAACAATAAAGTTAATTACCGTAATAGTTTATAAAGAATGGCCGACTGACCGCATGGAAGTCAGGATTAAGTTCGAGAACTATATCGAGAGAATTTATATATGAAGGATTGAAGGCCCAACTGACCGCATTAAAGTCGGGTTTATGTTCAAGAACTTTCTCGAGGTCCGGAAGTGCCGACTTGGACTTACCGCGGGCCAGGTAGACCGTCGCTCGCCGGAAGTAAGTAAGATAGTTGCTCGGATCTCCCTCTGACCAGCACAAGACATAACGATACAGTGGAGGAATTCTTGGATGTGAATAAACTTGTGGGTAAGCAAATGGAGCGGAAAAACTTGTTGTAATTGTAAAAGTTTCAATGCATGTGGCCAATACATTGAAAATTCAACAATTATAACCAGTTTATCGTTTCACCCTACTGCTTTAGCTGAGTAGGGTGATCTTGGAAGCTTTTATTGCAATGTCTGTCTGTCTGCCAATTTTTTTTTAGTGTCAGTTTGTGTGTCTGTGTGTTTGTGTGTCTGTGTGTTTGTGTGTCTGTGTGTGTGCCTAATTTTTTATGAAAATAATTACTTTTTTAGGATTTAAAAAAATAATATTTAAATTAATATAATCAAATATTTAAATTAATTAAATTTTATTTTATTTGGTTATTCTTTTTTGGTAATTCTTTATGTGGTTATTCTGTTTTTTTGGTTATTCTTTTTTCCTTCTTCTTTTAGGGCCTACTGTCAGCCACTGAGGGATGAAACAGCTCGTCTTTGACGGCCTTATGAAAACCACCTATAAGCTAAAGCTTACCGG
>JAQGBK010000051.1:0-11795 GCA_034698505.1 Stercutus niveus
ATCAGACGGCGTAACGGGCGTTAAGTTCTTTGTTATTATTATTATTTTATTAGACTGCACTTCTGTCTTCTACATGACAATTTACTCAACATTGACAATCAATGACATTTCCTATCCTTTCAAGGTTAGGACTGGCACCAAAACTGGCACCAGAATTTGATTTCACAGAGATCATACACAAACGAGACAAATATTTAAAAAATTGAAAAAATTACTCGTGCAAGAGAAATTTAAGACTCATTCATTCCCTCACTCCTTCCTATCTGGAATTGTGTTGTGAAAAACAGTGAAGGGGTACTCTTTGGAACATGGTAGCTTATGGGCTTATTTGACACTCTCTACTAGAACAAGAGAATAATTATGGAAACTTTCTAACTGTGTATCATCATTAATAGAAATATATTAATGACAAATACATCATGAGAGTATTCAGCTAATTGTAATGTTCACGAGCCCTCCCGTATAAAATTAAATACCAAATCACATAAAAAATACTTTTCGAAATAATTGTTTAATGCACTTTTGAAATACGTGACAGGATCGCCTCCATCACAAATCTGTTAGGACCAATAGGTATGCACAATATTAGATCATGAATGACTGTAACTGCTGAGCTCACCTGGTGCTCCTGAGTCTCCAGCTCCTCCTGATATTCCTGTGGGTCCCTTCGGTCCTGTGGCTCCTGCTCCTCCTGTACTACCCGCTGTTCCAGAGCTTCCAGTAGCTCCCACAGTTCCAGGCGTTCCTGCAATTCCAGATGCACCGATGCCTCCAGCCAATCCTGATGATCCAGTGCCTCCCGTTGTACCTGGCGCTCCGGGACCGCCGGCAGGACCTGACGCCCCTATCCCGCCACTCGCACCCTGCACTCCTGGACCTCCTGTAGCTCCAGGAGCCCCAAGTGATCCAGCTGGTCCATTCGCACCTGAAGCTCCAACAGCACCCAGACTCCCAGTGGCACCATTACTTCCAGCCGGTCCACTAGCACCAATGGGACCAGGCGCACCAGGCCCACCCGCAACTCCAGAAGCTCCCGACGAACCTGTCGCACCATTTGGCCCGCTAACTCCCACTGGTCCACTCGCTCCTGTTGGACCCAACACTCCTGAAGCACCTACTGATCCTGCTGGACCAGCGATTCCAGAAGCGCCAGTTGGACCAGATGCTCCGGTTCCACCTGAACTACCGGGTGCGCCGGAGGCCCCCGCAGCTCCAGACGACCCCTGAGGGCCGCTGGAACCAGAAGCCCCGACCGGTCCACCAGCCCCAGTGGGTCCACTCGCTCCAACAGGCCCGGGTGTTCCAGCACTCCCAACAGAACCTGGGCCTCCCGTATTTCCAGCTTGTCCGGCTACCCCAGACGCTCCAGGTGCTCCCAGCTGACCACTTGCTCCAGTACCTCCGAGACTTCCTGCTGGTCCTGAAGCCCCTATTGCTCCTGTCGATCCTTGTGCTCCAGACGCTCCTGGAGCTCCAGTTGATCCGGATGCTCCGATGCTGCCCGCTGGACCCAGATCACCAGATGCTCCACTTAGCCCCTGAGGACCCGTCGGCCCCAGTAGCCCAGTTGCTCCCGGTGCGCCTGATGCACCAACCACTCCTGAGGGACCGCTAGGACCACTAGCACCAGACACTCCGGGAAGTCCCATACTTCCTGCCGGGCCTGAAGCACCGATTGATCCGGACGCTCCAGTAGCTCCTGGCTTTCCTGGTGTTCCACTTGCACCAATGGGTCCGGCGGCACCAGACTGTCCAGACGCACCAACTGACCCAACAGTGCCTGAAGGTCCCGTGGGCCCAGCTGATCCAACCGGACCGGACTGTCCTGGAGATCCAGCCACACCGGCAGGTCCAGAGGCTCCTGTAGGTCCACTGGCACCGACTGAACCCGCTGACCCAGATGCACCAATCTGCCCCGGTGCTCCAGCCTGACCAGCTGGTCCCAGTTGCCCCGCTGGACCACTAGGCCCTGTTGGACCAATCGCCCCTGACACTCCTGGAGCACCAGAACTTCCAAACCCGCCTTGTGCTCCAGTTGCTCCAATACTACCACTGCTACCTACAGTTCCGCCCGTACCTGGAGCGCCGGCCGTCCCGCTGGCCCCTTTAGGTCCCACTGCACCAGTGGCACCTGCTACTCCTGGAGCTCCCGAAAATCCTGTTCCACCGACTGCGCCAGAGGTTCCAGCAGGTCCAGTTGGTCCTGTGCCTCCTATGGCACCGGCAGGTCCAGAAGCCCCACTTGCACCAGTTGCTCCGAGCCCCCCTGGTGCTCCTGATTGCCCACTTGATCCAGTACTTCCGGTTGGTCCGGTTGGTCCAGCAATCCCAGGTGCTCCACCTGGTCCCATGGCACCACTGGTTCCAATACTACCAATGGTACCACTCGCTCCAGTTGGACCGGTTGCACCATTATTCCCATTCACTCCAGGAGTGCCTGATGGTCCTATCGGTCCCGATGGTCCTGTTCCACCTGCAGGGCCGGACAGACCAGTCGCCCCAGCAGATCCTGCAGAACCCGTCGGTCCTGTAGGTCCCTGAGTCCCAGATGCTCCTGGGGATCCGGCTGGTCCACTTGCTCCACTAACTCCGCTCGGACCCACTGAACCAGGTTGACCGAGAGGTCCAGCTGGACCTGAGGCGCCAATGGCTCCCGCTGGTCCAGCCAGGCCTGATGCTCCTGTTGCACCTGCCGATCCAGGGGCACCAGAACCTCCTGAAGAACCAGTGTTTCCTGGAGTACCGGTTGATCCTGCAGATCCAACAGGTCCTGGCAGGCCAGTTGATCCTAACAGACAAAATGGCACAATTACATCAATTGTAAAATATCCTATGACAGTCTGGCTACAAACAGAAAGCAATTTACTATGGTCCCTGTGAAGAAAATCCTTTGCTTTTTTATTGGATAGCCATTCAAAATACAAAACTCTCTCTACTATGAGCATTTTGCATAGTAGAACTCCTTCATTTCATTTCAAAGCACTGTTATTACTAACGCCACATCCTAATTATTACCTTTATCTAAACCTATTTGTTTTGAATCGTTCGCTAATATTGATAGAGAAGTCGATAAAAATGCGCACTTCAATTACTATGTATCTGCCTGTTTATACCCAAAATGGCATCGTATTCGCAAAAAGATGAAACAATTTCAATTATGAGATTGATAGGAAAATTCAACTTTAATGCGAATTCAAGAAATCATTCATAAATGCAGTCTGCAAAATATCCCCACAAATATCTATAAATATCTGTCAAACTTAAGCAGAACATTAGTAATTTTTTGTATTTCTAACTGTTTATTTACAAATATTCAACTAATACATGTTATATAAAATGTCTCACCTGGTGATCCTGGTGAACCGGTTTGTCCGGGGGCTCCGAGAGGTCCCGCTACTCCTGAAGCTCCGACTGAACCAGATGCCCCTGTGGGCCCAGCCGTTCCTGCGGCTCCTCCAGGTCCTGCTTGCCCTGCCACTCCACTAGAGCCGACTGCACCCTGTGGTCCTGAACTTCCAGGTGCTCCGCTAAACCCAGTTGCCCCAAGTGGTCCAGCCGCTCCCGGCGTACCTGCTGGTCCACTCGCCCCAGGCGCCCCACTCGCTCCTACTACTCCAGGTCCTGCGTTAGGTCCTGGAGCGCCAACTGGTCCTGCTGACCCACTCGCTCCTTGAGGTCCCAGCGACCCTGCAGGTCCTGCTGAACCAGAAGCACCTATCGATCCAGGTGCACCGGCTGGACCACTACCACCGGTTGCTCCACTGGCTCCTGGCTGCCCAGCCGGTCCAGACAATCCTGGTGCTCCGCTTCCGCCAGTAATACCCTGAGGTCCTGCGAGTCCCGATGCTCCTGAAGCACCAATGGCTCCTGAGGATCCGCTAGCTCCAGTGGCTCCTGTGGGTCCAGACGCTCCTGTTGCTCCTGCCGGACCAGACTGTCCTGTACTTCCAGGGAGTCCAGACGCTCCACTGCCTCCTGTTGCGCCAGCTGGACCGCTAGCTCCTTCGTCCCCAGTGGGTCCTGGGAGGCCAGAGCTTCCTGTAGCCCCTGCAGGTCCTGCAGCACCGGACGCTCCAGGATTACCAGCGAGTCCAGAGGCTCCGGCACCCCCTTGAGCTCCAGACTGACCCGACCCACCTGCAGCAAACAGCATTCATAATTTGAAAAATTACTTTGACTTTTTCACCTACAATATATTCTCAAATACAGGATATCAAATAAAATATTGTAACATTTAGATGCCGCACCAAAAACGCAGAAAGCGTACAGTGGATGCATTGGATTAGACATTCGATACTATTTGAGTTATGAGACTATATATAATATTATACTTAGTTTTAGTGATACTCTAAAAGAATGGGTTCAATTTTTCAGCTTCTTCAGGCCATCTCAAATTGGATCCTGCATTTGTGCATTTTGTAATACAAGGTAAAGTGTGAAGTTCAATATTATATACAATATATTATGACAAGGCAAGGTACACAGCTACACAGCTTCTATTTTAAAAGTTTGAATCACAATAATTGCTGAATTTTCAGCCACAAGTTAACAGCAGCCAAGCAATCTAGTAACAAGCTTTGACCTAAATTGTACATCATAAATAAATAAATAGGCTAACATGTATATGTTATGTAAAAAGTTATGCTGTACCTTGCACACCCTGAGCACCTGATGCACCAAGTGCCCCTGACGGCCCCGTCGCACCCGCGACACCACTTGCACCCGATACACCAACTGCTCCTGCTGGACCCGACGACCCTGGAGCACCAGTTGGCCCCTGAGTGCCAGGTGCCCCAGCTGTCCCCTGCACTCCTCCTGTCCCGCTGGCACCTGACGTCCCAGGCAAACCCTGAGGTCCGCTAGGACCCGCTGCTCCACTAGATCCAGGTTGTCCTGCCTGACCAGCTATTCCTGATGATCCCGTTGGTCCTGCAGGTCCGCTAAATCCAGCCGGTCCACTTGAACCTGATCCTCCAGGGGCGCCAGTAGCTCCTGCTGCTCCAGAGCTTCCAGACGGACCAGACGGTCCAGGGAGACCAGTCGCTCCAATGGTTCCCTGAGGTCCCTGTTGGCCACTTCCTCCTGGAGCGCCAGACTGTCCTGCTACACCACTGGATCCACTGGCACCCTGCTGTCCAGACGCTCCCAGTGATCCAGTACCGCCAGGTGTTCCACTCGCCCCAACAACTCCAGGACTTCCCACTGCTCCGGGTCCACCAGTTACTCCCTCAGAACCTTGTGGACCAGAGGCACCTGGTGCCCCAGTGTTCCCTGAAGTCCCACTTGCCCCAGCTGCCCCACTAGGTCCGGCTACTCCTGTCGCTCCTGCAGGTCCAGCTGCACCAGAGGCACCAATGACACCCGTGATACCATTTGTCCCAGTTGCTCCTGGTGCCCCACCTGTGCCAGCTGTTCCACTGGGACCAGTGGCACCCGTAACACCAGCAAAACCAGTCCCACCCACTGAACCTGGAGCCCCGATGGTGCCCGCGGAACCTGAAAAATGAATAAACATTTAGCACTTAAATTAATTAATATTTTTAATTATTTTTAAAATTCAACCAAAATTAGAAATAATATACTATTTTTGATACTTAAAATAAGAGAAGAAAGACTCAATAGTAAATAATTACACAAATAATATGAAAAATTGTGTTAATAGAATGCTTAAAAATAATCAGACAAAGCTAAAATTGTCACTGGTTTCCATTGACAATGTTGTCAAACTATAAGGAAAGCACTATTCGTGTGCATTTGTTTCTTAAAGATAGGTTTGATATCAGACACTATCAGTGCAGCACACAAGAACCTTAACCAAAACTTGTACTAAAAATAGTGAATTCTTCTCATGGAGAAAAGAAGTATAAAAGATACAGAATTATTTCCTAAATTAACCACATAGGAACGAGTGTTAAACAAAAAAACAATATTTTACTGCGAAGGTGGCGCTTTAAAACAAGAAGCTTCAAGACCCACACTAATATTAAATAGACAAACAAAATAATTTAATACAAGAAAGAAGATTTTTACTTTTTTATCTGAAACATCTTGGAAGGCTAAGACAGCCCTAGTCTTTTGTTTGTTGAAATAAAAATAACATCAACATATTTGAGTTGAGACTGGGCCAATATTCATTACTATTCACTAATATACAATATTCACTGAATCCTGCAATGCATAGACTATACTACTTTATACTCGGCAAATGTTCACTTCTTACCAGTCGGTCCTGTGAAGCCCGATGCTCCTGGAGATCCTTGAGGTCCAGCCGGTCCACTGGCTCCGACAGATCCAGCCGGACCTGACGGTCCTGTTGATCCAGATACTCCTTGGGCACCAGATGATCCAACTGCACCCGAGGCACCAATTCCACCAGCAGATCCAGTGGCACCAATAGGACCACTGCTGCCTATTGAAAGATAGGACAGTTTCACAGCATATCAAAAAACTAACTTTTGTGTATTTAAGCTATTAATTACAAAACTTGATTTTAAACTCATGATATATATACCAATTTATTTAAAACTACCCTACCCGTAGACAGCAGATAGATATGCAACTAAATACTGATTTCTATAAAACTGTAATGTTACTGAAAAAACAATACAATATTTTAGCTTCAGTGCCAATTTATATACATTTTTTACCATCAAGCTTTACATTCCCTGTTGAATAGTTGCAAATACATTCCCTGTAGTTGCACAGCTAGTAGTTGAATAGTTAGCTATAGTTAGCACTTAGTTGTTAGCTGTATCGCCTATGGTATATAAAACGCATGACAAACCTGTAACTCCTTGAGGTCCAGTGGCCCCACTAGGCCCAGCTGATCCTGAAGCACCGACTGGTCCACTCGGTCCTGGTAACCCAGCTGCCCCACTTCCACCAGAGGCTCCGGCCAGCCCAGAGGCTCCCGAGCCACCCACAGATCCCGTAGGACCAGTACTGCCTGGAGATCCTTGGATTCCTGCAGGACCGCTAAGTCCCGAGGCTCCAGCCTGACCAGGAGTGCCAGTGCTACCAACTGTTCCAGGCGCTCCACTCTGACCTACCGGCCCAGCCGGTCCAGAGGCTCCTGGAGATCCAGTAGCTCCCGCTGGTCCAGCCACTCCACTACTTCCAACAAGACCTATCATCACAAAACATTACTGACTAAAGAAAAGTCAACAGTAATGTTCCTGTACAATTCAAATTGTTAACTGATATAATGCTGAATAGTTTCAGCTTAATAATTTGTTTATTAATTTAAGCCGCATTATTTGCTGAATAATTTCTCTTACTAATGATTGATCTCTGAAAAAATTAATGGGCCAGAATACAAAACAATAACTACTTGATCAAGATTTTATATAGTACACATGCCAAGGCATGGTGGAACCAAGAACTCGCATAGACATCATAGACATCATTGCGCAGTTTAGAACTTTAATCCGACGATCGCTGGCAGTTTTGGACAAAATGCTTACCATTTGAACCGGTAGCTCCAGAAGATCCCTGGGCACCACCCTGCCCAGCCGGTCCAACAGCTCCAGATGGTCCCTGGCTTCCAAGAGGTCCCGCACTTCCTGGATTGCCTACAGGACCCGCTGACCCTGTCGCTCCAGCACTTCCGGTCGGTCCAACCTGCCCGGATGCACCGACGGATCCAGTTGGACCAAGAGCTCCACTGGCTCCAGCAGGTCCGCTTGTACCGGGTGCACCAATGGTTCCCTGTGGACCGGTTGCTCCCAACGCTCCTGTGACACCGATCGCTCCACTTGCACCAAATGCACCGGGTGCTCCGGTTGAACCGACTGACCCAGTGCTTCCCACAATTCCGGATGCTCCCGTTGATCCGCCAGTGCCGGTTGCTCCTATGGGTCCCTGAGATCCTTGGACTCCGCTTGCACCAACTGGTCCAGGTGAACCTGTTGAACCCTGACTTCCAGTGTTCCCACTAGATCCAGTAAAACCTGTTAAAGAATAGCCATACCCAATTTGTTAGCATTTGTGACCAGGTACATTTGCTGACATTCCACAAGGGAATATCACTGCAATGTCACTTCCTAAAATAGCACAACATCTATTTAACTAATTTTTTATTCCTACATAATAATTAGTGATATTTGTTAGCATCTTGAGCACATAAAGGTTATACATTAATTAGTGATTTGATTTCAGATTTAAACACACACACACGACTGCTATTAATGACAATAATCAATTAAAGTTGCCAACAGTATTGATAATTAATCATTCACCATAGTACCTATGGTGCACCTCCGCACCTCTGAATCATGTAATCTATTAACGATAGTAGATTTTAAAGACATATTGGTGCGTAACAAGTGCAGCACACGCAAGCACGCACACACACACACACACACAAGCACATACCTTATATAAATGTAAAATAAATAAAACATACTTAAATCCAATTGATTTAGCCATTTAAATTTGCATTGTACTCTCTGCTATTCTGTATTTTGTACAGTGTGTATGTATACTGTGTACATGTATTTGTATTTGAACTTAATTTTAATTTCTTTGTTAATAATAAATAAACTTTTACGTTTGTGTACATAGATAACCAACATAGATAAAATTTTCACTTTCAAATAACCTATAATGATTATTTTGTGGTAATTATGTTATTAATATGGGTGAAATAAAAACGACTCAGTGATAATATATTTTTGCAACCTTGAGGTCCCGAGGCTCCAGGGGCTCCAGGCGCCCCACTGCTGCCGGGTGGTCCTAGAGACCCTGCAGCTCCACTTGTTCCGGTAGCTCCAGAAGGTCCTGCTGCCCCGGAGGCACCAACCCCTCCACTCGCTCCAACAGGACCCGCCGGTCCACTTGCACCTGAAGTCAAAACCAATATTGAAATTTAAATAACAGTAAAAATTTGCAATTAGTGCTTGCACACTAGATATTTAAAGCTTTTCCTGGTTGGTTCACAGTAACTTTAATTACTAATGGGTTAAAGCCTACAGGTTAATTGGACTTATGTCCAACTAAAAATAAAAAACCTAACTATTTTGTTAATACGCAAGAGTTACAAAAACTGTGGTAATGCGGTGCTGTACACACGATGATGCACTTTTTTCATAATATACTGTATGTCTCTTATGAAATAAAACCTGTATTAATTTACTGTAATCTGTCATTTAATTGAAATTTACTGTAAAACAGTATTAAAGTACTGTGAGATATCGTTACACCTGATACCAGACTTGCATAATTACTTGCATACTTTGCAATTATTACTTGCATAATTTGCAAGGTTATTCAGTAGCTTAAATATTTAAGTACACTATTTGACAAAAGTGTCATTGTAGATGCTTTAGGTACTTGCCTGTGTTTCCTTGTGGTCCAGCGTTGCCCGAGGCACCAGACGCCCCCACTGGTCCTGCCGCCCCTGTCGACCCACCCGTTCCTTGAGCTCCAGACGACCCAGGTGCACCTATCACTCCAGTACCACCAGGCGATCCAGTTGGACCAAGAGATCCAGGCAAGCCTGCCACTCCTGATGATCCAGAAGCCCCCGGCGCACCGCTGACACCTATCTGACCACTAGAACCGCTCGACCCTGAAGCACCCTGTGATCCCGAGGCGCCTTGAGGTCCAATAGATCCCGTGGCTCCAGGCCCTCCTGCTGACCCGATTGGACCGGTTTGACCCACTGGTCCAGTTGCACCAGTTGAACCTTGGCTTCCAGTTAACCCTGTAGCTCCACTGTTACCGCGCACACCAGATGTTCCTAAAATAGAAAACATGGACTGTGCCCTTAGTGACCTTTTAGTGTACCTTTTAGTCATTGCCTAAAGAATGTGCCATTGGTTGCTTTTGAAAGCACCAACCAAAAGTCAGTGAAATAGCACTTGTGGCTAAATTTAATTAAAATGTATTGAAGCGAGACAAATAATATGATAGTCTTATGCGTCAAAGCATTGCATACAGTACAGTACAGTACAGTCTTTTAGTACAGTTTTAGTCCATGTTGTAGCCTAACATGATGTACCGGTACGTAACAGTTCAGAGATATCAACATATTACTTCATAACGATAATAAAGAATATATGAAATCACATTACATTCGTTTCAAAATATATGAATAGAAGAATGGAAGGTAAAAGACCAAGAGTGAGAAAGAGATTTAGAAATGTTGCACGAATTGCATGAGAAAGATTCACATAAAGATATGAAGAGAAGGGCACAAGATCGGACGAGTTGGAAATGTTTGATGCCAATGACCTGCCGTGTAGCAGAGCACTGAAGAAGAACGCTCCTGAAAGGTATTATAGGGTAGTATTTACACACCTGATGCTCCAGGTAGCCCTGTGGAACCGGACGCCCCTGGTGCTCCGGATGCACCTGCTGACCCTGGTAGTCCACTAGATCCTGTTGAACCGCCCAATCCAGTAAAACCCGTTCCACCAAGCGCACCGGTTGGTCCAGAAGCCCCGGGGGCCCCAGTGTTACCCTGAGGGCCATTAACACCAGAACTGCCAGTCGATCCAACCGCGCCACTTGAACCTAGCAACGAAACCAAATACACATTGAATCTTCTGAATTCATGTATGAAGGATTGCGGGCAACAGCTAAACTAAAGCAAATATTTTTTCTTTTCTAAATATCTAATAAGTTTACCTTTGGTATGTTTCCGTGTTTGTTAAATTTGATACTGCACTTGCAAGAGATTTGTGTAAAAAAAGAGAGAGGATTAATTCCAGCATATATGAGTCTATATTTCCAGCAGTTAGAAGAGTAAACTGTATTATAATATATGATATATAAAAGTTTTTATTTAATAAATTTTATATTAGAGAATAATTTTATTGAGTCAGCACTAGAAAGCTTACCAATGACTCCTATGGGACCAGAGGCTCCTGGAGCTCCTATTGGACCCAGTGGTCCAGTGTTCCCAGCAAGCCCGGCAGGCCCTAACTGTCCTGAAGCCCCTGCGGGTCCACTCGTACCCACGACTCCCTGTGGGCCTGCTGGTCCTGATGCACCCACAGACCCCTGAGGGCCTGCCACTCCTGTAGCCCCGCCTTGGCCTATCGTCCCTGGTTGACCTGTAGCACCTAGTGGCCCAAGAGCTCCAGTTGGACCGCTAGCCCCAGCGAGTCCGCTAGATCCTGTGATTCCCTGAACACCAGAGGCACCAGGAGCTCCAATTGATCCAGTACCCCCAGCGATTCCTGATGCTCCAGTGGGACCCGATGGTCCTGAGACACCCTGAGCGCCGGACGATCCAACCGGACCCACCACACCAGAGCCTCCTGTTGTACCGGATGGACCTAGAGGTCCCGCAGCTCCAGTAGCACCAGCCGGTCCTACCGCTCCACTTGGTCCTACCAATCCTGTGCTGCCATTCGCTCCGGAAGCCCCGGTTGATCCTTGGGTACCTGTAATATATCACATTAGAATAACATTTATAGAAAATAATGATATTTAAATAAGTGGACAAAAACCGATACATAAACTAGTGAATTAATTTTGTACATATATTTTACAAGTGATAGTAATATGCAATTATATTTTACAAGTGATAGTAATATCCAATGATAGACAATTAGGGCAAAGTTTCAAAACGAAATAGAAGAAAAGGCAGAGTTGTGGGTAGAGAACGGAAAAAATTTGAACAACATTGGAAGACTCTAAAAGAAGCAGTAATCAAAAGTGCAACAAACAATATTGGGTATAGGAAAAAGAGAATCCCTAAGAGACCATGGGTAACAGATCAAATGATTAGCAAGATGGATGAGCGGAGAGGGTGGAAAAATGTGAAATCAGACTATGGAAAGAGAAAG
>JAQGBK010000052.1:0-11739 GCA_034698505.1 Stercutus niveus
ATCAAATTAAAACGACTACATTATCCTGATTCACTGAAATGTATTAAACAGATTTTGTCAATTTGGTTTGATCCGTAAATTAATTTAATTGTATCAATTTCAAATCGTATGGAGCATATTACAACTGACAAGTTTGCAACAGCCTTGGTATTAGGAACGAGCCTAAATTTGTATCGGCCTGGTATACCATTTTGATGATTCAGATGTATTAAGCTAATTGTGATGATTACGCACAATTTCTACATTTAATAATAGTTCGCAATAACATTATACGACTATCATTCTACTATATTAGAACATGGAACATAACCATTGCATGTTCCATGTAAAACATCGAACAGTTATTGCGATACACTCATTTCAGGCCATACCATCAAACAGATGACCTACTAAGCACCGTATTCAAGCACATTTAAAGAATTTACATGCTAATTTCCACGCTTTCCATCAAATCCTGGCGAAATCCGATCAATCGACGATCCCTTTTGGGATCCCTAGAAGGCCATCGACGTCGCCCGGCGCTCCGGCGGCCGCCGAGGAACCGGTCCAGCCGTAAATTACCGAATCAGCCGATGTCGCGCGACTGGCTCCATGGTCCTCGTGTCGTTGTTTGCCTCGCATCGTCAGCGCGACGGCCGGCGGACGACATGAGCACACATAAACACGCCGAGACGCCGCCCGCGCCTCCGAGAAGTGCGGCCGGACCCGCCAGCCACCAATAGGCGCGGCGACAAATCTCTCCCGCACGTCTGCGCGCGCGGCCAGCATAATCGCCAATGCCCGGCTAACTTAAAAAACAAATGGACTTGGATATCGAAAGAGTGCATTTATAAAAGCTAAACGTAACCCAAACCCCAGTGGTTAAAATTAAAATGCATAGAGACGGTTATGGACGGCGTCCAGGTAGTTCTTTCAAGGCTATACGCCGTCCAGGCACTTTTTGTTCAGCTAAGCCTGCGTCCAGTTACTTCTTTTTTGGAAGTGGCTAGACGAAATTTGGCGTCCAGTCACTTTTTAAACCAACCCTAAAACCTTTTGTTAGCGGGTAATTTTTTTGCGCACGTGTCATGAACTGTAGATGTTGATATTGGACGACAGCTATAACAAGTTGCTCTTGCATGGCTGGCAATGGCAAACAATGGCCCTGCAAGGCATGCAGCTCGCAGCGCAAGGCCGCGTGCAAGACTACAGCAGCGGGACCCTCGTCGCCCGCGGCCCTCAACGCTTGCTAAAGTGTTCACCTCTCAGCGACTGTAGGAAAAGCCGCCGACCCTTGTGGCGCGACCGGGCCTCGGCGCGAGTCTCAGGCGAGCTGAGCGTGCGTTGGTATTCATGAGCAGGGCAGCCT
The DNA here is from genome assembly GCA_034698505.1 of Stercutus niveus. Classification (NCBI taxonomy): domain Eukaryota; kingdom Metazoa; phylum Annelida; class Clitellata; order Enchytraeida; family Enchytraeidae; genus Stercutus; species Stercutus niveus. The sequence continues at coordinate 1,349 of JAQGBK010000052.1, forward strand.
CGGTGGCGCGCAGAGATGGGGAAATTTGGCTGCGCCTTCTCGCAATACCAGCAAATATATCAATACCCGGTCACAGGGCGAGCCGCCACGCGATGGGCGTCGTACGCTGGGTGGTGATCCGTTGACACCGCAGCGCAACACATTTAGAAGCAATCGCCTATAAAAACCTACCCTTCGAACAGCGTTTGTACAAATCAATTCAAGCAGCCCTAAAATCTCAGTATTTTTGCGTTTGAAAATAAAATAAACGACTACATCCAGCGCTGTCTAAACTAACCGATTTCAGCAAATTGAATCAGAATCTACCGACAACTTATAAGTATTTTATCATTATTTTTTATTAAATACAACAATATATTGGTTTTTAAATTATCGATAGACTTTTGATTAATTTAAGTAGTTTTTGAATTGGAGCACCACTTAAATAATTACCGCTGCGGGGGTATTGATTTAAGTGGGGAGCGGGCAGTATTGGTCTCCAAGGTCGCTGAGCCGGTCGAGCGGACGCGGCGACGGTGTGCTGTTAGCCTGTTTGCTAACTGTTCTGGCTCCGCCGTCGCGCGGCGGTGCACAATCCTGGCAGATACGTTACAACGCAAACACGCAGAGACGAAAAGATGACAAATGCACAAACAACTCGCGCCGGATTAGAACCAACAAGCAAAACGAGGGATCTGCACGCTATCCAAACGCGAGCGCATCAACGATGGACCGGTCACGACTATAAATACTAATCTCGCACTCTTTTTAGAGGTCGTCTTTTCAGATACGCGCATTATTCACGCGAAACGCGGCCACCATCTCCTTCTCCTCGATAGGGGCCTCAAGTTTAACGCTATAACGACGCAGCGTAAACACAGATAGGGTCGCCGACTGCAGTATAGAGACGAGCAGCTGAGGAGTGCCGAGGGAAAACGTAAGGGAAAACAATTTAACAAAATCTCCAAGCGATAATATGGTAATAGTATAATCACCAAGAACCCAACGCCAGCCTAATTCCAACGCGCGCCTACCACGCGAGCAAATAAAATGCTAAACGGCAGGTCGGGCCGGGTCGAATGGTAAAGCAATCTGTAATTGTGGGCCTCGCTGTAAATGAGGACGCTGTAAATGAGGATGCTGTAAATGAGGACGCTGTAAATGAGGACGGAATTTAAAAACAACGAGAGGCGATAGCGCGACGCGACGGCGACTAGCGAAATAATCTGCATACAAAGTAGAGATGCTCCTAAATTGGTAATAGAATCTAACTGTTCAGTGCGCAAATCACTTCTAAACGTCGTTCACTGTTTTTGCAAGTAAAAAACTGGGAAATGTATGAAAATATTTTATTAGTTATTTTCATTTCTCGTTATTTCCATAAAGCAAGTCTATTAGCAGAATCGCCCATATCAAAACAATGTAAAAGCGGTAGAGCACACTACATATGATATAATGGAAAAACACACCACAAATAAATAAATAGAAATGGATTTAAATAAGAACCTATAGAAATGGATTTAAATAAGAACCTCCCGATAAACACGTAGGCTATTAGTAAAATACATGCGGACTCATTAAAGTTAATTTGAGTACAAAATAAACGTTCGATTGGTATCAACTTATTGCCTTGCATTAATAAATAGCATGCATAAAGAAAAACGTAAGCCCGATTCCCACAGTGCAATAATGTTGCCTGACAGCTGAGCGCAGCAGAATCGAACACTGGCTATTTTTCAAAGAATTGGAGCTGCAGGCTATTGTGGTCAATACCAAACTGTCGCGTTTCAAACCTGTGAAAATTACTTGACAATAGCGGTCACGGGACTGTCTCGAAAAAGTCATGCAACTGTCGCGTGACAGTCACGAGACAGTCGTGCGACTGTATGCACCTTTTAAATGACAATATGCTGACGTTGTAGTGACATTATATTGGCATGACATGATGTAACAATTAAATAAACGTTGTCGCTGACTCCCTCGACTCCTTAGTCAGATCAGCATAATCAATGAGTTTACTTTTTATCCATACGAAGACACATGCACTATGATGTTGTCAAACAGTTCGGAGTAATTTCTGGGTTCGGTCGACAAATGCAAAGTCCCGGGACCACTGAGCAGTAGCCATGCAGCAAAGTAGCGCATGACAGTGCAGTCATTAATGAAAAAGTTGCACAATTCTGTCTAAAAATGTCACGCGACAGTCGTGCATCACAGTGTTAGAACTAATCACCGCTACACAGCGAATATAACTGTTCAACAAGTCACTTTTGATCAATGGGTTAGCTACCTTTGCCCTACATATCCGTATTGTATTTCCACCTCTCGATCACTCTACTATATACCGATGGTCAACTAATAATCCAATCACATCGTCGGTCCCCTGGACTTCAGCAGGGCATTTGATCGTCCCTAGATCGCTTGGTCCGAGCGTATGGACCTCACTATAGCACTAGCGAATCCCTACCGGCTCTGATTATCGACCTATGATGTCGCCTAGAGTGGATTCTTATTACTCGCGCTCACGTAGGCATCGATTCCCAATAGCCCCGGCTGATATAGGCCGGGTTAGGGCGTCACTGGAGGGGAGGGCGAGCAGGATAGGAGCGGGGATCGTCAATAAATGGATTAGTGGAGATTCCGGCTCTCTTCCAACGGGCATCCGCCTCAGTCCCTGCACAGGCATGCGCTCCACGGTGTCGCGCCTACAAATGACTGTACTACATAAATCATGACATTTTCCACAAACCCGATTGTGTGTCTGCCATAATGAACAACGTAAGCAATGATCAAGCTTTAAATATTCAAATATAATCAACAATAGGAACTAAATAATAAACAGACACAATCTGTCGAAATTTAAAAGCAGATTTCATCATCAGATTCTGTATAATCTCATCGTCCAATAACAGAAGTCCCTCAGATGACTCTCATCACATAATCAGAAATCAGAAAAGTCTCTCAGGTTTTCTGTATTTGGATTATTCTGCAGAAAACAACCAGATGATTGAATGGTGCACCCGTTCAAAAAACAGAAATTTCAAGAAATATAAAAACTGAAAGAACAGTGCAGTTCAGTTTGGATTTATTGACAGGAGACGTTCGTCGTGAGACACCGGCAGCTAAACATAATGGACGGATGCCGACGGCGGATAGGTGCATTCCGTGCACAGAAATGTCGCTGAATATTCATGAGGAGTAAAGGCGAGCGTCAGTGATGCTCAAGCGCGACAGCACTTAACTTTCATTAATCTGAAACACCTTTCAGTGTTTTATACGAAATCGCTCACTTTTTTCTCTTAAATGTATATGTTAGTTCGCGTAATGTCTTTCATTGCAAACCATTGACCCCAGCAGCTCAACATGAATTTCTATCAGCTGTGAAACAGTTGACTGCAGATAACTTTCTGATTCCGTTCTCCATACGAAACAGCCATATTTACATGGTAGACGACAAAAAGTTGAAGTTTTGTATCCCGTGGTCAGTCACGTATGACATGTGTTAACTAGACGGAGCAAGACTTTGGGGGTATGGGAACATGGGTCTCGTAGCGAATCGCCGCTGAGTGGGGCGGCTGGGAGGCGTTCACTACGATCAATTGCTGCTAAAGCGTTTAAATATCTAAGAAGACCGTGGAGGGAGTTATATATATACAGTAGATGAGGTCTATTGTCAACGGTCGTTTGCCGCGGTGGGTATCTTGTAGTGGTTTATCTGGTCACCTATTTCTCCTAACTGCGACTCCTTGAATGGTAATAAGTCCCTTGCATGCCTCACTCATACTTACACATTTTTCAACGTACCAAATTTAACAGGCGAGGGACGAACTGACAACATTTTCAATTGGCTTTTTCAATTTTTATTGATTATTTCAAACAATCAAGCAATACACTAATGATATAATGGTTTTTAAATGTCAATTTAGGATTTTTCAATGAACATCGATAAAATTCTGAATTTGGTAATAAATTCATATCCTCAAATGAAACTTAGCCAGCTTTATGATGCCACGCACTGTATAAAATAAAAAGGTTTCAATAATGATTTTCATCTTCCCAATATATTTATTTTCCAAACCTGCCACGGTTTATAAAAAACTGCACGTGATATTTGTGTGTAATTCCCTGTGAGACAGGCGTGTTTATCTCTGTAATATTAAACCTCAATTAACACTCAAAAAAACACAATGAAATGAAGCCCATAGTATGAAAAACACATTTCGAATCACTCAATCTGGAATATTGGTGACCTTTAGTTGTAAAAAACCCACATAGATTTACAATCCTGTGGAACACATGATGTATGGCCAACAACTACTAACGCGCAGCTCTAGCGGCCGACTGAGGCTAAATAAGTTATCAGAGACTATGTCTATCGCAATGAATCAAACAAGTCCAGTCAACTGAACGCCAGGCAAATCCTGAGCTCTGTAAACCAAATCGGAGCTAAAATCCGTTTGCCAGTTCGTGGTGGATGTAAATAATTTACTACCAATTTCACGCCAGTTACCTTCAACGCTGATTCCTTTCCGCACATCAAACGATCGAACGGCCCTATTCCATCACTTGCAAAGAGAGAGAAAAAAAGCAGTTTACAGCACTCAACAGTATATGCTTACCACCACAAAACTGCTTTAGTAAATTACATTGAGCCCTGGGATCAATGTGAATACAAAAATCGCAATGCATCGTCTTCAATTGAACTCTTGTAACATCACTAAATTAACCTGCATTGCTGCTGGCTTCAAAATATTTACACAGAATGAATAAAATCAATAAATATTTGCAAAATAAAACTTCAAATAACCTGACATAGATACGCTTTTAAAATCCACATGAAAAATGCAACGTATCCACAAGAAAAATTCAACGTTACATAAAATTGTACGGATAATTTTACATGAAAAGTGACATAGAGTTCATAATTTATTTAGCCATTTTCCTTCTTTTAGTTTTCCTCAACTACTTTGAAACAAATACAAGAATGATGTGAACGACTAAACCACTATCAAAGATTTGATCAAAAAAATTAGATTAATTGGATTAATTTTGACATAAAATGTCAAATTAAACCTTAGACTAAAAATACAAGTAGAACAATATCAAAATAATGTTATTTTCAATTTCGTTCCCAAAGAAAATATTTTGTTTCAATCTCCTAATAAGAGTTAAGGAGCTACTCACAAAAATCAGCACTAGGCAAATGTTACGTTCATTGACCTACCTGCATCGCTAGTGTTGTCTCCGAGGCTGTGTGAATTGGCGTTCGATTGACTATGTGGCCCAGGCGTATCGTCGGATCTCGTCGATTGTACATCATCCTGCTGGTGGTGATGGTGCGGATGATACCCCGTTAAGTTACTCAATGATGGCGGACGCTGAAAACATATATAGCTTTATAAATATGTGAATCGTTGGAGTCATTGTCATTGCGAAAACTCCAATTATCTATACATATAAAATCAAACCACAACAAAATATCATTTTTATAAAAGCGGCATTACAAAAATTGAATATAGAAATGCCATGAAAGGATGCAAATCTTATCGTTCTTCTACTCTTTCTGGAGAAATTTGTCGCTTATTAAACATCACTGTATCGATTTGAAATCAGCTTTCGACTCGATAGACAGCCGCGGCCTTTTTAAAGTAATCTGAGGCATTAATAACCCCAAAGATACCTCTTGATCTTGCTCGAGATCTATATGGTAGCACCCACTCAAAAGTTCCGATTGTTCAGCAAGTCTTCCTATCCATCTGCACTAGATCCGGGTTCAGGCTTGGTGCTGTACAAACCCGTCCTCTTTTTTGCAGGGCTATGTTTTGGAACCTGAAGCGTCTCCTGTCCCAGTCTCATCAGTCTGGCATCTCACTAATCTGACGACCTTCCACTGACAAAAATTATGCTAACATCACTGCCGCTGATGACAATAGTGCCTGGTACAAACTAGAGTTCATTCAACCGGCCAGATCGATACTTTGCTTCATTATATTTTTGACAAAAATCAAAAATCAAAAACAAAAATTCAACACATTAGTGCAAATCTAAAACATAATATAACCAATAGTACCAAATCATGATTTGTTGAGGATTATTTTTCAAATCAAAACATTGCGACTCAGTACAATATTATATTGTAAAAGAGCCTATGATCCTCACAAAAAAGTCCTACTAAAGGAATAACTATTATGATAATTAATTATTGATGAAAATCATTAATAACTAACTAATTGCACAGTCATTGAAAATAGTTATGCAATATACCAGAAACTCCGAACTATCAATGCTCTGAACGATGTGACATTCACAATCGATTAAGTTTTTAGCACAGGACATATCATAGTGAAACAAAATTCAAATTGTTATTCATATGTTCACAGCTTTAGAATTTTATGCAGCAAAGCTCTATGAGAATTGAAAATCTTCAGTATTCTAGAACAGTTTGAAAAATGTAATTTCAATATAAGGAGAATAATAATAAGCAGCTTTAAATAGGATTTTATGCAGCAAACCGATGAGAACTGAAAATCTTCAGTATTCTAGAAAACAGTTTGAAAAATTCCATTTCAATATAGGGAGAATAATGCCAGATGGAGCGTGCTGTTACGCTTGATGGAGTGTGGAGGAAGACCTGTCTCATCCCTCCATCCCTTCATCCGGCAGCCGGGACGTACGGGAGGAGGAGAGCGCGAGCCCATGCATCTGAATGCTTCCTCCAACCACACCTAGGTGGTATGTGGAGTAATGCCAAGAGGTCTAGGCCAGGTCTGACAGCAGAAATGATTAATGGGCACTCAACAAAATTCCTTCCCCACGTCGCTGCTGCAACGGGTCGGGTCGGAGATGCTACATTTTATCAGTGTTTAGTAGGAGAAAAGAAGAGCAGTAGAAGCGGCCAGCAATCCATACAAGCGTTCTACTTGAAAAGTCTCATACCGTCTCTAAATCTAAAAATATCTCAGTATGAAGTAAGATTCCCTCCTCAGTAACTCCTTCCGATCCCCTCCCTCCCTTTTCGTGAATTTTGTCCACAGCTAGCAATGCAGCTGGTTGTAAAATTTCATATTGACAATGTTGGTCTATTTTTAACATTTTTGCACAATATAAATACCACCTGTATAACTATAAATTAAACATCTGATTAAAGAAAGCAAGAAGACTTTTGAATCTCCTTCAATCACAGCTAAGATGATAAATTCACACAAATCCTCACTACTTAATAGCTGACACATAATGGACCAACGATGATAAAACACAGTAATGTAAAATACAATAATGTACAGTTTTAGCAAAGCACTATTCCCCAAAACTCTTACATATCTCTGAGATATTCTTTAAAAAAAAATTAAAGCAAAAATTTTCAAAAATAAGATTGGTGTAATCTTCCGATTCGAACAAGCGTTCGTCAAACAATTTGCTATACGGATCAGCTAGGGTCGTTATGGTATTCACTATTCTTGGACCAACAAAAAAACTTGGTAAAGTCAGATATTCCTTAGATCTGTGAAACCAAACAACGCTGTGTACCCAACAACAGCACAGAAATGTGAAACAGAATCCGACTTGAGACGAGACGCTTGCTGTGGCTTGTTTACTAAACGCTTTGGGAAATATGTAATGAATGGTAGTCGCTGACTGACATCCTACGAACTAATTGCAAATTGAATCGATCCACAGACCAACAAATAAAATGTCAACACGAAATTGTTGTTTCATGGCTACCTATCAACATCTATTCATCTAAATAAATAAATAAACAGATATTAATCGTTTAGATGAAATGTTGAGATAATCGTTTAGATGTTAATCGTTTAGATCGTCTGTCTAAAATTAATGCTTCATCGTTTTCATTTTTGTATTTTTATCTGAATTTGTGGGACAATAAGTTGAACTGATTTTTAGGACAGCGTTCTGCTCGAGTACCGTATCTCAGAATTTGAAGAGTTCTCAGAAATATATACGAATAGGAAATCACTGAAGATAGCCGGTCCTACTACAATAAATTAGGCGCATGGAATCTCCAATTTCTCACAATGGATGTGTGTAATAATAGTAAAACAACGATAGAACTAATGGACCAGTGAAGCAACCAAAACATACAAAAAACTGTATCTATATTAACAAAACATTCTAAGTGAAGTTTATCGATATTCTACAGACCATGAGATGTCTGTTATATAACTATTATTACACGGCGGCAATTCATTATCAGGTATCTGGACAACAAGAGATTTCTGCTCAGCAGTGGAACCTGGGCGGCATGGCGCAACGCTGAGCAGAAAATGAGTGTTGACATCTGGTTTTCATAAAGCTGTCTGTATTTTATTTTATTGGATAGCTGGTAAGCGTCCAGGTTTTATCAAGCGAGATGCTGCGCCGGGAGTATCACTGTATCTGTTCTGACCTATAAAATCCACCCAACATGGAAAATGGCCCCGGATGTGGCGATTGTACGGAGCAGGAGATTGTACGTTGCAACTTAAGGAGATTTCTCATTTATTCTGTTTATCTGAATTACTTAACAAAATGTCTGCTTCAACTAAGCCTCTTAAAATATAAACAAGTGGATGGAAGAACCTGGAGGCAAGGTGGACGAGATGGTAGAGTGCTGGACTCGTAACAATAAGGTCTTGAGCTCTTATCTCAGCCTCATAAATCCATGACAATTGCTGTGTTACGCACGATGAGCCGAGTAATCATAAATTAGCTTCTCGCACAGCCATCATCAGACAGCGAAATAGGCAAATAGGCGTTCAACTCGCATTTAAATTAATTTAGTTTAATCTTGAAATAGAAGAGCAAATCCTTCTACTACATACAGTAGCAAAGTTGAAAACATAGAAGTAGAATATGTGGTTCCACTCATAAATGAGTGTAGCACAGGTTCCACTCATTTACTGTAACTAGTTTCAATGCAAATAGTTAGCAACAATGTGAAATCCTTTTTAAACGTGAAAATTATGTTGTAAAGCTCTTTCATCAAGTTTAGTAACTCTTATCATTTATCGTCCCATTCGCTAATTTTTTTTTAAATACCATGATATTGAGTTTTGTTCACTATTATACTATTTAATCTAGATTTACTTGATTACGTAACTGTTTGGATCCGGCAAAAAACAGCAAACAATTTGTATAACTAAATCTTTTTGAGATTAATGTTAAAACTTGCAAGAATTATAACCATTACCGGCTGGACGCTCGGATTTTGTCATTTTGTCATTAACCAGGCAATAGTACCTTTGGTACTGTCCAAACAAATGAAACCCATCTGTTTGTCCCCAGAAGTAGACTGCCTAGAGTAATATCTAGATTGCTTAAGACCTGTCTACACACAATAATTTATATCCATCTCTAGACTAAAGTCTATGGTTCAAGGTTGCTTTTGTTTAGCTTGCGCGTCTAGTTAGTGTAAACCCACGAACAGCCAGCGTCGGCAAGAAACACCTCGCTGGATTTACATCTAATCGCAAAAAACGGTCCTCGCGAGCACTACTCTTAGTCCGGAAGTGATTTAATGCGATCGCCTCGGACAGAGACCGCAGCAGGCATGATGCAATTGCTACAATTCGCTTTCCAAGCTCAGTAATATTTAGATGAACTGAAAAATCTGCCTGCTGCACACTTTAGCAGCCATTACAGCTAAAGAACCGGACTCCACAATAACTGATTTTTCACAATTGGACCGTGTGTTGCTCAAAGATGTTGTTGAGTTCTCAATAAGCCACGTTTCCGACGAAAGGCAGACAGGAATAGTTGGGCTAAGAATAATCAATGGAGGAATTTAGGAACAAAACACCGTTCCACATAGCAAAATGAGAGGAGTACGTGACGTCACATGCAATGAAACAGTTGAAGGGGAATATGGCAGCCCAGACCTAAACTGACAGGCTCCGATTTATCAACAACAAAATATCAATGGAAACTTAGTATGCTGCGGCAGAAAAGTGAAATTGCAATGTTTCAGCGGCTTTTCTAAAATTTAATATTTCGCAAATTAAGAATTCAACTAGTCTTACGCACGACGACAAAGGCAATTTCCAAGTTCTGACTTTTTTGACTTGTATTGTCTGTTCACAAATTGAGAACATGACATTGTACTTATCTACGTGGTTCACAAACTAAATTGGTAGATCAACATTACTTAACTGAATCAACTTCAGTTTAACCTGCCTTCAGTTTAACTTCAACTTAAATAGAACAATCGGTATCGAATAAAATACTTATTTTTACCTCTTGGGCATCCAAAATCTTGCACAAAATGTTACAGAATCAAGAGATATTAAATGACATGTGCAGTTTGCATAGCCAATGTATCAATCGGAGCCTGCAGCCTCATGAATGCGTCCCCCACCCCCTCCCCGTCCCGAAAACTGTTTTTAAAACTCGAAAAGGAGAAATACGAAGCAGGGCTG
>JAQGBK010000053.1:0-11717 GCA_034698505.1 Stercutus niveus
CATAACGATGAATTTACTGGCTGGACGTCAGGATTTGTTATTTTATTGAGTTTTTTTTTTATCGCACGCTGCATCTTGTGGAACACGATTAACAACACCGTCGTAATGTTTATTGTATACCGTTTATGATGTTAGTGACGTTAATCGTTATAAAATTAATTGTAGATGTTTAAAATAGATTTTTCTTAAAAACGTATATCTTGGAATTTTGATAGTTGTCAAATTTTTAAAATTGCATAGTTTTCCACTTTTATCGCGCAACCATTGTAAGCGAACGCATTTTTTCACTGCCCTGTTGCGTTTAAAAAATTCCTGACGTCACGGTAGTGACGTCATCGTTATGAATTTAACCAGGGATGTTCAAAATTGAATTTTCCACAAAACGTACATTTCGGAATTTTAATATTGTTAAAATGGACGAAACGGCGCTGCTATATATCTTACTTATCGAACGCCCCTCGTAATACTAATTATATTAGAAATCTATTTTGGTAACTCTGCAAGGCGCTTCATAGCTGCCAGTCATGCATTACTTTTCTGTTGCAATATCGTTGCGTTTGTCAAAGCTAGTTACCTCCAAGGAAATTTATCTATCTACAGTATAATTCCTCTTCTAAGAATGAGACTATTGTGGAAACATGGAAATATTATACATGTAAGAAGTATGGTCTATATACTATAGTGACTGACCCATAGCGATTGTATGCATATCACATAGTTACTGTATGTTCAGTGTCCACACATAGTGACTATTTATCTACAACACTCTTTGTTGATCTTTATTTGAACAACAGTTCTCGCTTTGGCGAAACACTCTTTTTCCAAACTCTCTTATGCTTTTGAAAAAATAAAAATAAAAGAACCCAACCTGCCGATCCTTGGACTCCTGGTGCTCCGATTGGACCCGCCTGACCAGAACTACCGGCCTGACCTGGATCCCCCGAGGCCCCCACCGGCCCAGTCACCCCCACGCTACCCTGCTGACCCTGTTGCCCAGCGGGTCCCACGCCGCCCAGAGGTCCTGCAGGACCATTGGGACCACTTTGTCCCGCGGGTCCTGTGTCTCCCGTGGCGCCCTGAGATCCAAGCTGGCCTGGTGATCCTGAGCTTCCTGTGCTGCCCTGAGGACCGATACTACCGGCTTGGCCATTAGCCCCTGCGGGTCCTGCGTTTCCTTGGTTGCCCGCTTGGCCCTGAGCTCCTTGAGTGCCTGGAGCACCCCCGGGACCAGTTAGGCCGGGCTGCCCCTTAGGACCGGCGTTACCGGCTGGACCTGAAATTAAATTAACACATTAATCAGTTCCTGCTAATCAATTAATGCATTGTAAAGACCAGCTCATGTTATTCTATTAACGCGTTGTCAAGGCCAGCTTCTATCAATCTAATATTACGTTGTAAAGATCAGCTCCTGTTACTCAATTAATGTGTTGTAACGACCAGCCGCTGCTATTCAATTAACATGTTGTCAAGACACGTTAGTTAATCAATGCGTAATTATGCGTTTGTTACTCAATGCGTTAGTTAATCGTTAGGTCTGGTTAATCAATTAACGCAATGTAAAGAACAGCAAAGAACAGTGCCAGTCAAACAATTAAAATATGTCACAATAGTTTAAGATTCATGCCTGGAAATGTTGAGCTTGGCGTATTTTGTCCTGCTATAAATTTCCTAATTATTTTGAGTTCGTCGTTCAAATATCATGCTCTCTCTTGGTTATACTGAATTAAATTGCCAGTTTAGCACACGGTACATTTATATGTAGTTGAGCACAATCATAGGGATGCTAGTACATTTAAAGCGACGTGGCACATGTTTAAAGTCAGCAGCCTGTCGTTATCCATGGAAGGCCACATCAGTTTAGTTTTTTAGTTGAAATTCTAAAACGCATAACTACAGTTAAAACACCTGTTACTCCCCCCATCCCGATGATCCTGCAGTTTAATGAATTTTGATATTACCTGCAAGACCAATAGCTCCAACTCCTCCTGAGCTCCCAGTGTCTCCAGGTGCTCCCTTCAGACCCACAGATCCCAGCACGCCTGCCTGTCCTGCCACTCCAGGCTGTCCACTCTGCCCGACTGCTCCTGCATTCCCAGCTGGTCCCGTATTTCCGACTGTTCCTGGATTGCCAAGAGGTCCAGCCGGACCTTGCTGTCCAGGTGTCCCTGAAGCGCCGGCTGGACCGATAGCTCCAACAGGACCTGCCTGTCCTGGACTACCGGCTGGACCAGAACTTCCTGTCCCACCTTGTGGACCCAAAGCACCAGTTGGGCCATTGTTTCCCAGTGTTCCCGCGGTCCCGGTATTTCCCTTTGGGCCGGCTTGTCCCGTCTGTCCATTTGGTCCCTGTGGTCCAGCTGGTCCTGGGTCTCCAGTTGCTCCATTCGCCCCAGCAGTTCCGGTTTGTCCTGGACTTCCGACTTGTCCCGCATTTCCGGATGCCCCTTGCTGGCCTGGACTACCGAGCTGTCCACTTGGACCCGAAGCTCCCACAGGCCCGGTACCACCGGATGCTCCAGTAATTCCATTGGTTCCAGTTGCTCCTTGTTGCCCGATTGCTCCAATTACTCCTTGCGCACCGTTGGCACCAGCGTTTCCTATTTGACCGGGAGATCCGGATTGACCGGCTTGTCCGGATGCTCCGGGACTACCTACGGGTCCCGCAGGTCCCGGCTGACCGGCAGACCCAGAACTTCCTGTGCCACCAACAGGGCCAGGATTTCCTGCAGTTCCAGGAAGTCCTATAGCACCTTGTGGTCCCTGTTGTCCGGCTGGTCCACTGGCACCAGCCACCCCAGCGGTTCCAGGATTTCCTTGTGTTCCAATTGGCCCAGTTAATCCAGGAGTACCTGTAAAATAAGATAGCAAAGATCTTATAAAGGTGACCACAAAAGAAGCCATCGTAAGCTCAACAAATCATTTTATAAGATTAACTATATTTTTGATATATTTGTTTTTGGCACTTTTGCACATGCACATGATTCTGAAATCGTGTTGGTTATTTTAAAAGTCATTTTTGTTCGTTTTATTGCTAATGACTATAATTCATCTATTTTGATATTAATTCGTAATTGAAATAATGGAGGTCTGCAAATTTACGGGGAATTTGCTCCCATGTTTGAACATCCTGTGTTACATCAATGCTTATTTAAGGCATTTTGTTCTCTTTTTTGTAGACTAAACTTATTATTTGGATTTTGCCTCAGTCGAACATAACTCCAATGTATATTTTTTTGTGCTAAATTTCGAACGAATATAAAAAATAAAACATCTAAATTGCAAACACAGAATGACGACAACCAATAATCCTGCAATTAAATGATAACAATTTAAATGATAACAATATTGTTCTTTTGTTATTTAACAAAGATGATATTGTTATATAACAAATGTGTTATATTATTACAAAGATGTTATATAACTAATATGACTAATATTTAGAGACGCTCACCATTAGGTCCAGTAGGTCCACTATCGCCATTGGCCCCCGTAGTTCCAGTGCCTCCGGTGAATCCCTGGCTCCCAGCCTGTCCCTGTGCCCCCGATGGACCGGTGTCCCCCGGCGCTCCGGACTGTCCGGACGCACCGGCGGGACCTGGGGATCCATTCTGTCCCACAGCACCTAGTGGACCTGCATTACCAGGCTGTCCCGCTGTGCCAGGATTACCAGTAGGTCCTTGAGCGCCTGGTGTTCCAGCCGCTCCGGCCTGACCAGCAGATCCTTGCTGTCCTGGTGTACCCGAAGCACCCGCTGCTCCCGCGTTGCCGATGCTACCTGGATTACCATTAGCACCTGCTTGTCCAGTGGGACCTTTAGGACCTTGCTGCCCAGCGGGTCCTGCGGGTCCTGTAAATCCGGAGCCTCCCGTCGCTCCATTGGATCCTGACGCGCCCGTGTCTCCGAGTGCTCCAGCATTGCCATTGTTTCCGGCTTGGCCTGGTTGGCCGATGTTACCGGCGGGTCCTAGTTGGCCTTGAGGTCCGGCAGCGCCTGCACAGTTAGCAAACAGCCATTACGGTTCAAGTAATTGTGTGTATGATGATATAGAACTGTAATCTATCTCGAAATGTACCAAGGTCATGCTTCACAAAGTCAATACTGACAACGTGGCACTGCGCTAATGGGAAAAACCAATATCAAAAAGTATTGATGTTGCATTGTACAAATCTGCAATCTTTGTGTTCAGATTTATTACCATACGAATAATTATTGAATGAATGAATGAATGAATGAATGGATGGAAGAATGAACGGATGTACGGTGCAATGCCGATTGATTTATTATTAATTTACTATCTCAGCTTATCCGAAAAATAAAAACAATTAGGCACACAACTGCACGTCTACCGACCTGAGTAGAATGGTGAATGGAGTATGGGTAAGTTAAGCATTAGCAAGGTGTTCAATCTCACCCTTTAGCAAGATGTTCAATCAAACCCTTTAGCAAGGTGTTCTCACTAGGTTTTGTTTTATTATCAAATAAGCTGATTGATGACAATACACAATCTCAAAAAACTAATCCTCTCTGGTACGTTACCTTGTTGCCCAGGTGTTCCAGCATTTCCTGCCTGTCCCGTGCCGCCGGTAAACCCTGCCGCGCCTTGGGCTCCATTTTGGCCCTGGGGTCCAACGGGCCCCGAAGCTCCAGCCGGTCCCGTAAACCCTGTGTTTCCGTTGATTCCCTGCACACCCTGGCTGCCCTGATTCCCGGCCTGACCGCTTGGCCCGACGTTTCCAGCCGGTCCAGGGTTGCCCGCGGCTCCTGGGTTGCCTTGAGGCCCTTGAGGACCTGAGGCTCCTGTGCCTCCAACTGTGCCTACTGGGCCTGGTTGACCGGAGGCGCCTTGTTGTCCGGCCGGTCCAGGGTTACCTAGCACAACAACAAAACTGATCAAGTCTTCGGCAAAGATGTTTTGATAATCTAAAGTCAATATTGGTTAGCATTTATTAACGGTCCTGAATGGGGTATAATATGTATCAAATGCACTATTTCAGCATTATTTTTAGCCAGTGTACATTTCATTATATTGTATTGTAATATTATTGTGTTTGTCAACTTTGAGTGAATAAAGGATATATCTATCTATCTCAATGACAGTTCAAGTCGTTCAAGTTCAAGTCGTTAGTAAAGATTGTGTTGAGTTTGTGACATAATCCAAAATTAATATTGCTCAGCCATTCTTAACAGTCCAGACCAAGATATACTGGATATCAATTAGTTCAACATTTAGAACATTCCTTTTCAACATTTTCCAGGAATTTAATAACTATTTGGCAAAAAGCCTGAAATATTGAGAAAGTGCAGAATGTGAACACTTAGATGTAGTTAGGGAAGGCCCAGTTAGGAGTACCGGTATTCCAATTAGTAGTGCATTAGTTAGGGACCCCCAGAAATGGTTGTCAGCTAATTTAGCAGTTATTTACTAAAGCTAGCGCAAGGTAGACCTTATACCCTTACATTCACTTGTGTCACCATTGTGCATTTGTTTTGCACTGTTATAATATTACTGTTAAAATTGTGTTGTAGAACTCCAATTGTGACTGATGCCACATGACGCCGTATTAATTTAGCCTGGATAATACTGTATTTATATTAAGTGACCATAGATAATGGGCAGTATTGCATACACACTTGGACAATGTCAGCCAGTAATACAATGGCTGATCGGTTGTGAGCACTTTGCGGATGATATGAATGCCACTTTCTAATGCAATAGTTGAACTACCAGTGAATCGACCATGATTGAATTACTTGAAACAGCAGAAACAATAGAGTAGAGGGTACTTTACCTGCGTTTCCTGGTGTACCAGACGCTCCGGCTACCCCCTGAACGCCCTGTGCTCCCACAGCCCCCGCGTTTCCTGCCTGTCCTGTCGGACCCGCCTGGCCTGGAGTGCCTGCCTGGCCCTGAGTTCCTGGAGCTCCTAGTGGGCCACTGGGTCCTATCGACCCTGAGGCGCCGGCCTGCCCTGCATCTCCCTGCTGGCCGGCATCACCGATTGGTCCTGAAGGTCCTGCTGGTCCGGTCTGACCGTTGGTTCCCGTAGCGCCAGTGCCTCCATTCTGTCCGTTAGTTCCGGGCGTTCCAGCCGCTCCCTGAGGTCCAACTGATCCAGCCGGACCATTGTCGCCAACCTGTCCAGTTTGCCCCTTGAGTCCGGCGACACCAATAGCTCCGGCATTGCCGACATTTCCAACTTGTCCCGAAGCTCCGGTATCACCTGCGATACACAGGCAATTTGTGTATCATTATGTTTGCTTATTAGATTGCGAATTCCACACAAATTTTATTCTCAACCAATAATGGTCCAAATTATTATGATTATTTAATAATATTGCGAATTGCTTCACAATGCAAATCGAGTCTTATTACATATATATATTACCAAAGTTGGCAAGGAAGCTTGTTATTATAGAGCCATAATTTTACGTTCCCATTACTTATAGCCAAAATTACGATTTGATGTCAGTGGACTTGCGCCTGAGTTATTTATGATGTCTATGATGATGTCCATGATGTCTATGATGTCTATGATGTTTATTTATGATGATTTATGAGTTATTAATGATATTTCACACAACATTGCCTTTGTAGTAGGCTATTAGTGTTAGAAGTACGGTAGTACCGGTAGAAGTAATTTCACATGTCATAATACTCAGGCAAGAATAGATACAGAGGTGATACTTTAGAATAGCAGCCTTTTTGTATTTGTGTATGGTGTATGCTACGCAACTGCGCATGATAGCGAGTGTCAAAATAAATAAAACTATTAGAAATTTAGCCATAAGCTGTAACCTACCATTTGCTCCGTTAACTCCAGGCTGACCCAAAGGTCCGGCGGGTCCTGTAAACCCAGCCGGTCCAATTGGTCCTGCTGCTCCATTGGCTCCCACTGGACCACTAGGTCCTGAGGCACCCTGAGGACCTTGCCCCCCAGCTTGCCCATTAGCCCCTGGATTTCCCGTCGGCCCGACGGGTCCTAGAGGACCAACTGGCCCGGCCGGTCCTATATTACCAGGCGCCCCTGACTGTCCACTCGCTCCTGCCTGCCCACTGGCACCGGCAGGACCAGCAGGACCATTAGGCCCTGCCGCTCCAGGCTGTCCATTAGCACCTGGACAGAAATAATTAACAATCATTTAATGGCATCTTGAATATACTAACAAAAAAACAAATATGCAAATTAAAGAAGATATAGCCTAAATATAATTGTAGGTTAAGGGCCTTCTCACTTCAACTTATCATGAAATTAGAGCTCTAAGAGTTAATTATGTATTTTAAAAATACCATTATAGATATTCAATGTTAACATTAAATTAATACTGCACATAGCAATTAAAAGGCATTGGATTTAATAGCATTGCCAAAATAGGTCAAGCAGATTTTAGGTGAGTATCCAGGAGCCAAGTGAGGATGCAGAATGCACTGAATCACAATGGATATCATTCGCTTATTGGCGAACAGCGTGGAGCGCGGCCCGCGGTTGACAGCCCCAACTCTAGTTAAATTATCATTCAATTCAGTAGCTAGAAAACCGCTTTAGAGAGCAATAAACCTGATAGAATGCTTCCTGATAGAACATGATAGAACGCTTCCAAATGTTATGCCAGAAATTTGTGCCAACAAATCGCAGCACTTTTGTAACGAAAATGGGCTTGAAAATCATACCACGAAAGGAATTATTAGAAAAATATAGCCTAAAAGTGTGTCTAAACTTTAACAACATCTGAATTGCACAAGTTACAAATATTATAATAACACTACATGCGAGAAACTTGTATGTAAACGAATATTACAGTGTAAAACATATCAGCTAGCGCAGCTGAACCAATGACGAATTAAATAAAACCAGGACACCTTGTTCGAGCACACCAAATTGCTTACCTGCTGTCCCCGACGCGCCTGTATCTCCTTGAAACCCTATCGCTCCTGCTTGTCCTGTTTGGCCCATGCTCCCTGCAGGGCCCACAGCCCCCACTGGTCCGGCCTGGCCGATACTCCCGATCTGTCCAGCCGGGCCGGGTGAACCGTTTGGTCCTGCAGGACCGGGACTTCCCTTTTGTCCCTGAATACTAGCCCCCGCCTGTCCAGCCTGCCCCTGTGGACCCACGGGCCCAATAGCGCCCACCTGTCCGGCCTGCCCAGGGTTTCCAGATGGCCCGATATTTCCCGCTGGCCCATTGCTTCCCGCCTGTCCCGGTGTTCCGACAGGTCCCGCCGATCCAGGTGCTCCGGTGTCACCTGCAGCTCCTGCTGATCCTGAGGTTCCCGGGGAACCAATTGCTCCGGCGTTTCCTGCGGGTCCTGGTGATCCATTCGACCCAGCTGGACCGGTATCACCTGATGGACCCTGCTGACCATTCGGCCCTGCCTGGCCTTGTTGCCCATTATTTCCGGTAGCACCTTGTTGACCCGGAGTGCCTGGTTGTCCGTTTGTGCCGATAGAACCGGTAGCACCGCTCGGACCTTTAGGACCAGCGGGACCAATACCTCCGGCTTGTCCTGGTGACCCAGCATTACCGGCTTGACCTGGAGCTCCTGACGGTCCCACGCCACCGAGGGGACCAGCAGGCCCCGCTTGACCCGGTAGACCGATGGGTCCCGCTGGGCCAGCATCTCCAAGTTGTCCTTGAGTGCCTGGCTGACCAAGAGATCCTGGATTTCCAATAGGGCCGGCATCCCCCTGAGGGCCGTTGTCGCCATTGGGGCCTTGTGGCCCTGGCTGGCCCACGCCACCCGCCGGCCCATTCGGGCCTGCTTGTCCAACTGGTCCCTGGAACCCAGTGGCTCCAGTACTGCCTACAGATCCAGCGCTGCCAGCCTGTCCAGATGGTCCTGGTTGACCAAGTGGTCCTGCAGGACCAACAGACCCAACGGCTCCCAGAGGTCCTGTGGGTCCTGTTTGACCAGTGCTACCTGGAAACCAACATAACATTTGCATTACAAATATAAATTAAAAAACCCCAAGAACAACAGAATAGCAAGTATTTAATTATCATTGCTGGCTAGAAATCTTATATATTAAATATTGCCAGTGAGAGCAGTATAGCTAATAATGACAATCAGGAACAAAACAACCATACAGATGTACTACAGAGAGAAAATCATCACTTTGGCTACCGGTACTTTATTCAAGATTATAGTTTGAGGCGGACCCTAAGATTATAGCTTGATGGAGAACCCAAAATTGTAGCTTGACGCAAACTCCAAAATTATAGCCTGAGGCAGAGCTGGCAGACCCCAAGAATATAGTTTGACATAAACCCTGTGAGTTTTATTCATGTAGCTCCATCGGGATCAGCCTGTAATTACAAGGCCCACTAAATGCCTGTTATTCGAAAGGCCCACAAAATACCTGTTATTCGAAAGGCCCACAAAATGCCTGTTATTTGAAAGGCCCACTTAATGCCCGGTATTGCAATGGCCTGCTGTTGCAAACAGCAATTAAAACTGTCTCGGCCACCTATAGAAAGATCATATATTGAAACCATTCAAAGCAAATTATTGTTATTTCATTATTTAAATATACATTACCTGGAGTTCCACTAGCTCCATTATTTCCACTAGGGCCACTATCTCCGACCGGCCCTGCTGGTCCTTGCTGTCCGTTCTGCCCTGGAGTACCAATCTGCCCAGAGGGTCCGGTGTCTCCGCTCTGTCCAGGACCTCCCTGCACACCCTGCTGTCCACTGAGTCCCTGCTGGCCCACACCACCCACTGCTCCTGCAGGACCTGTGGGCCCGTTAGGACCAGAGGGTCCCACTCCACCGCTTCCTCCCTGAACCCCTGGTGCTCCACTCGGGCCTACCTGCCCAGCTTGTCCAGATGGCCCTGGTCCTCCAACTTGTCCAGCGGGTCCCGGAGACCCGGCGGTTCCTGGAGACCCAGCTTGACCGGACGGACCTGTCTGTCCAGTTGGTCCACTAGATCCAGTTGCACCGGCAACTCCTGGTTGACCCAATGGACCGGCCTGTCCGATTGGACCATTTGCACCTGTAATATAACATAGATGGATATATATCTCTTTATTGACAACTAACTTTGGCAGACCCATCACTGGTAAAGGTTTATCCATTTTCCAGCTATTGATTAGATGGAGCTTTAAGCTTAGACTCTGACCATAGACAGCCTAATTTCCAATCCTAGTGTATGTTAGAATATATTACAATAATTAAATACTTGCATTGGGCTCGTGAAGATGGAAATATACAGGCATTTTTAAAGACCACCTAGCCCTATCATAGGCTCACAATAGCCCTACAAGATTCATACAAAAGCCCAACCATCAAGCCCAATAAAATCTCTACCATAGCCCCATCATAGCCTTGCGGCAGCTATAACATAAGAATACAAAAACCTTAACATCGCTCTAACAAAAAAAGTTGTTCAAAGTTGGTATTTTTTACTACACACCTGATCACACCAGTTATACTCAAAAATTTCAATTAACCCCTAGCTGGAAGATGTCTGTATATCCTCGGGGTACACGAACTAACTTATATTGTCATGGGACTAACACCCCTACAGAGAATATACTTCCCCCTTTTTTGTAATTTCTGTATTACTTTGACTGCATATGTTATGCTATGTGCTGTATTGCACTGATAGTATTTTTCAGTTTAAGTTTTTGAATAATAGCCAAAAATGCACACGCTAGCGAACGCTTTTAAATAAATTTTCAAGATAACAACTCTGTATCTGCTCACCTGGTGCTCCTAGAGGACCATTGGCTCCCTGTTGCCCTGGGTTACCGACTGGGCCAACGTTCCCTGTAGGCCCTACCCCTCCAATTGGCCCGGTGATACCTGGAGCCCCTATCAACCCCGCGTCACCGGTCGCTCCACTGGATCCGATAAAACCAGTTGAGCCGCTGAATCCGATGGATCCTGCTGGACCCTGCGTTCCTTGCTGACCGTTTGGCCCGGGTATACCAGTCGCTCCGGCCGGACCGGTCGCACCTGATGCACCTGTGAGGAACAACATAGAAAAATATTAATAATTAAATTATCAATCGTTCACTGTTTATATTTTCCAAATTTCCATCTTTTAACGGAAACTATTCTTTGCAAAAATTTACGAATATGATAACCACGGCCTCGGTTGTGAGCATAAAGGCTAATTGCTTACTATTAAAAAGAAGATTGCACAGGTGTTCGTACTAACAGGTAGACTAATTGACTTCAAAAAATTCTAAGCCTTATCGGAGAAACTTTCCATTGCACCCATCACTAAATGTTCCTACATTACAACAATAAGCAACACAGGGCTAATTCATAGGTAGCCAATTTTACCAGCAGTTTCCGACACTAATGAGGAGACCATTACCATTTCGTCCGTTCGTCCCAGCCGTCCCCGGTGCACCAGCAGGTCCCGCCTGGCCCTGGTTTCCACTGCTCCCAGTGTCACCACTTGGTCCAGTAGGACCGGCTGGTCCCGCCTGTCCTGGCTGACCCGCCTGCCCCGGAGATCCATTCTGTCCCAGGCTTCCAAACGCGCCTGCTGTTCCAGGTGTCCCAGGATTTCCGTTGGTACCCGGAGCTCCAATCTGCCCGTTGCTGCCCGGTTGGCCAGCCTGTCCCTGTTGGCCTGAGGGTCCGGATGCACCGGCTACTCCGTTAACACCGGCCGGTCCAGCGGGGCCAGTCTGTCCTTGTGGACCATTCTGCCCGGCGGCGCCTGAAGAAACGAACATTGGATTAACAATCTCAATAATTT
>JAQGBK010000054.1:0-11650 GCA_034698505.1 Stercutus niveus
TCTACAATGTGAGCTCGCTTCAAGAGCTTTTTAACTCAGTTTCTCCTTGTCAAGTACTTAACTTTTTGAAGGAAATTTAATTGTATCACAAATTTTAGATTTTATACACTTTTAATAATATTATTTAGTACATCTACATGTTTTTATAGGTAAAGTTTTTTATGCTGTTTTTATTCTTCACCAAGTTAGGCACAAAATAGCCCTAGTGTGCTGACGTGCCGTTAAACAACGAACAAACAAACAAACGATTGTGTCGTTTATAAAAACATAAAATCATTGAATGACTGCCATTTGCTGCAGAGGGATTTTGACACCCTTTATAGGTGGCAAGATATGTGGCAGATGAGCTTGAATGCCAAATGCCAAATCGTGCACATGACAAGAAACTAAAACAATCATACATAAATATCTAATGGCCGGGGCTGAATTTTATGTCGTTAAGACTTGAACATATCTTGGGGTTGAGATCCAGAGTTACCGTCGATGGAACTCGTATGTTTTTAAAGTCTGTAAGAAGGTGAGTCGAACGCTTGGTCTGCTAAAACGCAATATAAATTGCTGCTCAGATGCAACTAAAGCTGTCGCATACTGTGCTCTTGTATGACCTGGTCTGGAATACGCCACCGCTGCCTGGGATCCCTATGTGCAAAAACACATTAAGGCCATCGAACAGGTCCAGCCCAGGGCGGCTAGGTTTGTTAAGTCTGAATACCGCTACACATCGAGAGTAAACCTATGCTAGACTAGGATGGCCATCTTTTGAAAACCGGCGTCAGACAAACAGACTTGTAGTATTCTATAAGGTAATTCGTGGTGAAATTGCGGTTCCTGTTGGTCACCTTCCACGTCAAACAAGAACAACTCGTCGCTCAGCTGTAGATGGCAGCACTTACATCCAATTATCCTCGCACTGTGACATATATAAATATTCCTTTTTCCACGGACAGTGAAGGAATGGAACTCGTTGAGTGCTGCGGCTCACAACAAGCCTTCTGCGTCTTCATTTCGAACGGCCATTGCCGTCCGAAATATCATTCCCTCGCAATAGCGTTCCTTCTTGGATGGTTGGGTGCCACTTGGCAGTAAAGGGTTTGGACCCATTGCCGAGTTGTGTTTCCAAAGTTCTAAATAATAATAAGGTTTCATATAATACACCATGCACGATCGACAGTCTTAAATAAGGTACCGTAAATCGGGACCATTGGCGAATAAGCTTGTCCTATTCGTCATTGCGCCGGTGTGTTTGGTACCAGGTTAGGTGTACAGGTATCTTCATTAGAATCCTGCTTCTGTTAGAACTAGAATAGTACACTTTTCTGCATTGTATGGCCGACTTGCGCTAATCTAAAGCCAGAGTCGTATATTTAAACCAGAGATGCTTGTAAAGATCTAGAACGATTAGATCTTTATTGATGTTATGAGGGTAAATAACTACGGGAGATGAAGGCCATGAATAAGGAGTCACAATACGTGAGCTATGGTATATTTTGTATTCAAGTATAACGGGTGTTACATATACTTTTGATCACCCCACCCTCTTATACCTGGACCACTAATTTCAAGTGGTTATATTATATAATATACACCTTTTTTCACAATGTATACTAGATGCAAAGTATTAAAAACCTATATCAGCAATATTTTTACTGGTACCACATGTAGAAGATTTCATATATGCTAGTATTTTATACAGGCTGTACGTAAAGACTGCCACATAGATTGTCGAACATATAGCATTGCAAATAGTTAATGACGATGATTCAAGTCAGCAAGCGCTTGAATTGGGTAATCTACATTACAGCTGGTGCTTTTGCTTCAAGTCGGACTATTACAGAATGTAATAAAACACTTTAAGCCACAAATCATTTAGCGTGCTAACTGCTTGTGTTATTGAAGTATG
Organism: Stercutus niveus; assembly: GCA_034698505.1. Lineage (NCBI taxonomy): Eukaryota > Metazoa > Annelida > Clitellata > Enchytraeida > Enchytraeidae > Stercutus > Stercutus niveus. Next base: position 1,901 of record JAQGBK010000054.1, read on the forward strand.
TCAGCCCCAAAAAGCTGAACATGTCCACCAAATAATTAGTTGATTAAATGTGCACAGCCGCAGCAGGGTGCATGTCGCATAGACGCTAACTGTAATGGAACTCAATAGTGTTGCTCGGTTGACTGTCGACTTCAGTGTGTGGATCTGGCGACACCGGATATATGTATAAATAAATATATACTGTAGCCTATATGATTCTTTATTAATCGCTCCGAAAGCAGATAGATAAAACAAAAATTAAAAAAATTAATGGACTAATACAATCAGGTGCAAAATAAACAAACATGTAATAATAACAATAATAATAATAAAAATGGGTTTTACGCCTGTTTCGCTGTCTAATGACGGCTTCGGGGGCGTCTCTCTAGGCCACAAGCATGCCCTAAGCCCCACCCAGGCAAAGAGATGACAAGGCCAAAGAGAGAGGGAGGTCTATGGGAAAGCAATGGTCGATGTTCGTGAGGTCAGGCAGGAGTCATGATACTACCGATTTGTAAGTTACAAATCAAAATACTAGTTAAAAGTGCCAAATTAGTGGCCAAGTGTTTTATTGTAGTTATAAACATATTTGATTAGTTTCAGATCTCCTTGGACTAGCACTACAGTAGGCAATTTCAGCACGGACTAACACCCATTCTGAAATTACCCATTACTGGGCTAACACCATGAATTTCAAAAGGTTCAAGTTTTAAACAGTGATCCAAGAAATCGTAGCTATTTGAAATTGTAGCCCCTAAGACTAAAAAAGGGTATTTGAACCTATATTAATTGTATAATATTCAGAGATTATGAATTTCGTCCAAGGCATTGAAAGCAAATTACGCTTCTTCTAATTTGAAATAAAGATAAACGATAAAAATGTTAGTCGATAAGACTAAATTATTTTTTAAATTTTAAAATTAAATTAAATTTAGCCACATGTTGAGTCCTATTTTTTATACATAATTTTTCAGTTCCTATTTTTCTCATTAATTCAATACTGGACATCAAACAAATTATGTTAACAAACGTGATACGACACATTAAGCATTGCTTAGATGTAATTTCCATTTTCATGTTCAAGTTCTATGTACACCTTATAATATGGTCTTTGAGAATCTATCCATCACATACATGGATTGTCACGTTTTACAACATAACTGACTATAGAACATATATTACCCAAATTGCTTGTTCAATCAATACAATTCAAGTTCAAGTCCAACTTTCTCACTATATAATATTACTTTTCTAATTACTACAAAAATAATTTAAAATTTACAACGGTTATAAAAAATACACTCGCTATAACCGGGCTAACAATACTGATTCATTAACAATACTGATTCATTAACAATACTGATGAATCGGAATCTTGAATGCGGGTTCTGCATGATTAAATTTAGCAGCTACAAATTACACAGCTTATGAATACTGTATTCAAAGTTGCGGGCATGTTCGTCAATGCTGCATTTCTGTATCCAGCCCAATACGCCAAGGAAGATCAAATGCGGATATTGAAGATTTGGCAAACATTGGAAAAAAGCAGCTGCAGCAGCATACAACAATCTTATAGCTCAATGAATGATGAATTTGATAAATTATCTACCAAATAACTGGTTACTTTTCATTAATTTCTTTAAATAGTCTATTCTTAACTAACCAAGAATAACAAAACACGATTTACGATCTCACTGCAATAAAAAACATTAAGATTGCCATGCAGCTTTTTTGTAACTACTACACGATATCAACCATAATTATTAATAAGAATATTAATAATTATCAGAAAACGGTATTCTCTGTGAGGTTAGTCGACAACGTAACTGACGTTAAGCTCATAATAATGTTTAATGGTTCACGTTTTAATAGGACTTTTAAACATCAGTAGAAAAAAGCACTGTTACGTAACAGCTGACGAGCAAAAATATCCTGCTAAACTAAAATTTATTTTGACAAAACAACAATTTTAATAAGTTAAGTTGACTAATTATGATTTAATGAAGAATCATAATACTGAAGTTTACCATACAGGCTCATTCTATTTACAAAATATTCTCAGCTTGATTAAGCCGGGGTTTGTCAAAAGCATGCAATCATACAAGCGATCAAAATCTTTGAGAAAAATTCAAATCGGTGCGCTACAGTGCGGAATACATACATATTTATAATGAACACTTTGTAACGCTCAAACAATTGGTGCACAACAAACAATTTGCAATAATTGGTGCTTGCTTCCAGCAAAATCTAATATAATTTAATTTGTGGCTGATAGAAGCAACCTGAATTTATTTGCATAAACAACAATCATTACACTCTGATTACAACTATTAACATTCCTAATTATTTAGACCTTGAAACATTAGGGGACTATTCACAAATGGCATTATGGGTCCCTCGACAGAATTTTTGTATTTTTACAAATCTTTTTGTACGTTTTATCCCAAAATTCAAAATTCAACCACCAAATAGAGTTCATCGAGGCAATGCGGTAAGCAATGAAAGGTGGCCCTTGATGCTTCGAAATGTAGACTAATCAAAGCATATTGTAGGACATAGCATTTTATTCATTCTGTTTCGATATAGCATTTTTGATTTTTAGCCGAAAATTGCATGTAGGTCCTCCCGATGCTGCATTGTCGCTTTCGTTCAATGACTGAGAACTGAGTAAGTAGCTACATATTAGCGCGGATTTATTATTGGAATTAAACATCAGACTATTACCTAATTGTCAATAATGATTATTGCCACGATGCAGTCAAATATTTTATCAATGACTCATATTTTTAATAACTGTCGCTTTCACGTTAAGGTTATGCCTAGGGTTATTTTAGCTATAGGTCTTTACGGTAGTGTACATAATTTACTTGGATTATAGATTGAAATGACACATAAAGTTAATTCTGATAATGGCACTCAGGGAGGTAATTTAAACTTTCTCCAGGCGGGGCAAAAATGTGAAAAACATTTTGTCTAAACAGTTTGGGGTGTATTTCTCGCCCGTGACAAAACATGCCTCCAAAAATTTTAGTCTCCGCAGGGGGCTTTTTCCCCGTGACAAAACATACCTCCAAAAATTTGTGTTCAAGAGAGGGGGGTGATTTTCCCCCACGACAAACTGCATGATTGTACCCAATCCATAGTTTCACTCTGGCATAGTCTCACTCTGGCATAGTCCCACTATGGCATAGTCTCACTCTGGCGTAGTCCCACTCTGGCATAGTCTCACTCTGGTGCTATGTAGATTTCCTGCAGGGTACTCTATTGCTTTGGCATAGTAGGCCCTACATTACAGTTAGGGTTTCATTGTTTGGCAAATGGTTAGTATAGACTTTTTCTTTTTGATTTCGGCCTCAGTCATTAGGCCTATGAAGAAATGATTAGCATTTGTTACTATTAATGTAGCCCCCAATTAAATAGTCGCTTTACTACGGTACCTACGTTACAACATCAAAACTGAATCTGATGTAAAATACAACAGGTAGTACGTAATAATAATACGTACTAAAAACTAATGTAATAATGATATTATAATACGTAATATGTAACAAAAACCACTAGTACGTAATAATACTAATACGTAATAATATCATGCCTCCTCATACGTTTTATCCCTTCCAGTCAATTTACATTAGAACATTCTTTTAACATCTCTCTAAATACAAAACTTAATCTGGAAAAAAGACAACAGGCAATATGTAATTATAATACATAGTAATAATAATACGTAATAGTCTTGCCTCCTCATAGGCTATCCCATTCTGCCAATTTACATCAGAACATTCTTTTTACATCCCTTTAAAAACTCATGAAAAGTGAATTCTGCAGTGATGTCGATAATGCTACAAAACAAAACAAGTTATTGCTACAAAATTAATTTACGTCTGTACAAAGTGGCTATTGACTGACACTGAGCCGTTAGTCCTTCGGTCGCCGGCCGACCGCGCCGCCCTCTGCCTGCCGCCTATCGGCGATCTTTCGCGAGTTCTCGTGTTCCCGCCGATCGCCTGCACCTCGCAGTCCCTGCTCAGCAAATTTGAACAGCCTTTGCCACGGTTGCCATCGGCTTTGCGCGGACGAAAAACTTCCGCTTTCGACGCTGGTTTGCGTTCGAGAATTTTGAAAATCGAGTCCGACGCTTTGGAGTTGTGCTCCTTGTTTTTGATAGTCATGCCGGTATTCGGCGGTTTCCGCTCGTTCGGCTTTGCGGCACCCGGCCACGGCGGCTTTCCGATTGCCGGATGCAGCGCCTGACCATCATTGTTGTAAATCCACCGTTGGATAAAGAACGTCCGTTTAGTCGGGTTTAACGAATTTTTTATTTTTACCACGCGGACATTTCCGCGCTTGTCCACGCCAACGTACCAGTGCCTATCGCACAGTCTGCTTTTGTGAATGCTTGTCCGGTTTGCCGCGCATTTGCTCTTTGAGTGCGGGTAAGCCTTAATGCGATAGACGTCGTGCGAAGCGACGATTGAATGATTAAACACGCAGTCCTCCAGAATCTTGCTGTCATTATTCTATAAACAAAAACAGGTGTGATTATAGCGAGATGCAAAATGGCAGTTTTATAAACCCATTGTAAAAATTGGCACATGAGAAAATATATCGCTTCCACTAAAGCTTCAGTTGTGCAATGGATCTTCAAACCATTTATTGGCCTGTCTGTACGTCTACATACAGTTGCGCTTGTCTACCTATACCTAGCCTATGTCTGCCTAGTAGGTCATAGTGACCTTCATATAGTAGATTGTTTACACCTCATGAACAGCTAACGACAGAACAATCACGCGAGGACTTCGCGTGTACTTACAATTGAGGAAACCATTAGAATAACCGACTAAGCGCTATTAGTCGGTTTTTGCTTTTATTGTGTTACCTAGCTAGTTTATATATATAGAACATATTGATTAAGAAATCAGGGAAGCAGACTAATTTATCCGGTACCACCACTCACAAGGCGTGTCTGGAAATTATATTCGCGAACTCCTGAAAACGTAATTTAGCGATATGATGTCATGATGTCATATCGTAGTTTTTCTCGAATCGAGCGTTCAGCATATTAGTCGTTTATTCCAGCGGTGTCCCCAATTACATAATTGACAGGCTTACAGCGGATCCGCTCGTCTATGGCGGCATTATCTGTCCATATTTTGCTTGAATTCAAATACCAATAGTTGACCAATGATTGAATTGGTTTATTTTTTAATTGCAACGACCAATGGTTGACCTGTTTACATAGTGGCATGTTTTTAGATAGTGGAGACGATTTTGTGAACAAAGCCGTGAACATACGAGGAAGGGACTAAGATACCGGAAATGATAAGAAAGAAGACACACTGGCTGATAAGATAACAAGTAAAAAAAAAGTGAATTGGTAAAATATTGCATGGGGATGGTGATTCATCCTTTATTGAAGAAGGAGGATATAGAAGGAAGAAAGGTAGAAGACCAAGACGGATAAGGAATGTTGGATGAATTGCATTAGAAAGAATCGTATAGAAATATGAAGAGAAGGGTGGAAGATCGGACGAGTTGGAGAGATTGGAAGCCAAGGACCTGCCACCTGGCAGAGCACCAAAAAAAGCATAGTGCATAGTCAGCGCTTAGCACGATTGCCACAAAAACTCAAGTGATAGCTGAGGAATAAATAGTTCCTTGCAAAACTTATTCTCAAACAATTGCGGCTCTTCAAACCTAAGTGTATACAACGACCTTTTTAAACCTGACTGTTCTTGCAAAATATACTATTAAAAAACAACAACAACAAAATGTTATATGAAGCCCACTAATAGGGAATCTTTGTGAATCTTTGTGTTTTAGTATCATGCCGGTCACTCTCATACACCCTTTAGCAAGATGTTTGACCTCGCCAGCAACGTCCTCAGTTACACCATAAGGCGTCGAAATGGGCATTGAACTCACATCACGTTTACATCTCCAATTGTCCATGTCAGGAAAAGTTGTAAACATCTTGATATGCTTACATTACGATTGATAAAGTTTTGTCATCCAATGCAGCTATTGCCATTTATGCATTATTGCCACAATGCATATTACAAGCTATCAGCACGTCTGGCTGAAGCTCTACTTCTCTGGTGAATTCTAATTTCCTGTTTTATTTTTTGGCTTTGACGGATTGTAACAGGTCAGTAATTTTGTCAAAAAGCTCCAATTTACGGATTATAACTGGTCAGTAATTTTGTCAAAAAGCTCAATGTATCATAAGATGCTAGGGTAGTGTCATACCTTATGCCTTGAGTAGACCGTGCCTGAGCTATTGACGCACAAGTATCGCCCGGTTTCGTTGAAGTGAAGTAGGATAGATGAATAGGCCGATCGATCACTTTTACCAGTCTTAATTGGGCAGGTACCGAAAACGGTGCACAGTAACATAACCTCAAAGATCGCTGGAAAACAGGCATAGAAACTTAGGATTTGAGTTACCGTGTGGTATTTATTTATCAGTATGATTTAACACTACATGACCAGTTAGTGTCGGGGTTAAGGTTTGTACAAGGATATAAAAAGCTGTTGATAACCTTTACTAACACCCGTCAGCGTAGCAAAGGAACAAATTAAACAAACGATTAAAAATAAAATGATATAATTTAAGATTAGAAAAATAAACAGCATAGTCGACATAAAATATAACACTTAACATAACTTACACTTAACTCAAATTCTAATGCTGTCTAAACAATTAACAGATTATCTTTTATACAAACAAACATACGATTTCCAACCAGTAATGTGTGGGAAATAATTAACAGACTGGGTATTCTTTATACAATCCGATTCGTAGGTTTTATAAAGGTGTGTGGTATACTTACAGTATGCTGAGCTCGAGACGGAAGACATGTGTACTTTTCCGCTTGGCAGGACCTCCATGGTCGACTGGCCCCCGGCGCCCTGACTCTTCCCTGCCGTGCGGGACTCGATCCTAACGCCCGAGCTGTGCAGGCGAGCCACTCGCGGCTTGCCCGGGTGTGGCTGGTTCAAACTCCGGCGCTTCTTACGTATAGCCGACTCGGACAGCATCCTGCGCGACTTGCGATGTCGCCGGGGTCGCGTCGCCGCAGTCGGAGCCGCGTCGAAGCCAGCGAGGAGATCGTGCATGTCAGAGGGGATGTCCCATCCATTCAGAAGAGAGCTAGTGCTGCCTGCAGCGCCGGGATTGTTGCGAATTATAGGAAGGGGTGACGAGAATGCCGAACTGAAGGCTGGTACGATTGTCGCGTTTATTAGAGCAGGCATGTCTGAAAATATACAAAAAATTCAATGATTAATATCAGATTCTCACGTTTCGAACATATTGAATAATAAGTTATTACGTTAAATATTTTGACTATTTCAACACCTTAAGCCTAAGGTGTTATTTGGGGCATATATCTAGCGAGATTAAACAACAATGCAAAAGTGTGTACCGAGTAAAACTTTAAAACTTCTTTGAAAAAAACACCTGTTTAGCAAATGTCAAAAGTAATGCTGTACTGCGCTGCCGGTCATTTTCCGTAGGGGACGCACTAGAAGTTTTATATCGTATCGTATCGTAAGTAACTGTAGAAAAAAACGCTTCTCCTTCCAAAGCTCTGAGTAACGTCATACTCGAGTAGGAAGACGTGCTGTCTCGAGATGAAAGATCTGCCAAAATAGTACGGAAGTTTTTATCAAAACGCATCCAATAGCGTTTGTTGTGTATTTAATTCTTACGTAGAACACACATCACATGATAATTTGTTAGCTATTCCCCGACTTGGATCACAGAAAAGATAGATCTTTTACTAAGTGCATTGAAGGTTTCTAAGACATAAGCCATAACTCCAAAGATCACAAAAGCATCTGTGGAATCACTCTCTTTGAACTTCTCGTCTCGGGCATTATTTTATGCTTTAGGTCTTTGTCTAATACGCATAAAGCTCGCAAATTTTTGCTCTAATATTTATTATTATAGGTATAGTTCTGATCTGTAACTCTGTTATTGTCCGTGTATTTCACTTTAAAGAAAAAACTAAAGGGATTTTATTTATACACAAAAAACATTTTAATCATCTGTTTGCTAAATGTGGTTACATGTAGTTAGCAGACTTTTTTGGGCCGTTTTGTATTGTATTATTCTCCTGTTATATGATCCGAATTTAGCAGCTGACCCAAGCCATCGGCCTTCATTCCATTAATCTTGTATTGTTTTATCGCCATGTTGACAAATCCTTCAGTTTTTTATTTGCCTGATATTAAATTAGTTAATAAATTAAATCTACATATATTTACATAAACTACCTTCCACAGCGACTTCTAAATCTAATTCATATTTGGTTGAAATACCATTTTTCCGATACAAGACAGGCAATTACTTGTTCCCAGGAGAATTTTTGTGAAAAATCCACTGCCATTCATCTATCAGATAAATAGAAGCTACTGAACGTCTACTAATGATTGCCATTGTAAATGCTGCTCTATCCAGTACGGTAACGGCTGCCACGCGTCTACAATTACAGCAGCAATGCTTCTACCGGGTACAATATTAGCTGTCATGTGTCTAACGGATACAATAGCAGCTGCCATGTGGTTAACGGATACTATAGCAACTACCTATCCTTTACCTTACCAGATACTATTACAATAGACAATCGCAGACTATCAGCCTAGTTATGATCAGAAGCAGATTGCAGCGACGAACAAATAATATATAATATCAGCTTCCGATGAAGCGCAGCTTCTACTATCAGCAACTATATGGCCGGTGTCACCACTCTCGTTTGTGATAGTGTCCATTACTTGATTTATTAAATTAAGTCTTTTTAATTTAATTGAACTGTGCATGTGCGAGTTTTATGCATTTTGCCATTATGCACTGCAGTTTCCAGCCAGCGAATTAATTAGGTTGAACCTAAAGAATTAATTTTTCGACAAGCATGCCTTCAATCAAAAATGTTAATTTGTTATAATTCCAGTGAAGTATGTGCGCAGTGCACTCGAGTTAAAAGGTTACCGCCATCATCTCCACGCAACGTATTTCAAGCTTATTAAACATTTAGCATTTAATGAACCGTCACTGTGTAATCAAACCAGCGAATACTAGTTTCTAATCACACAAGTCCCACCTGATCGCTGATCGATGGATGCCCACCGAAGTTGACCTATCCCCCTGTTCCGCTGTGTGTTAGCGCACATACTGGGCCAGACATAGGACTCTATCACGTTTACATAATCTACCTTATCTCAACTGTCCCACGGACCTCGTCGATGGATGACAGTATATTTGGCAAACGGTAGCGCTAAACCAACAGTTTCTTGATCGGGGAATTCTGCGTCCCACGTCAACGTCAATATACAGAGTGATTTCAACCGAGTGAACTAAACTTATCAGACGAAGCGAAAAATCAGACAGACCAATTCGCATAGTCTAGCAGCTTTCGTGTGTGATCTGTCAAATGCTGCGGACTATTGCGCAGGCTGACAGCGGGCGATAATGGAGGTTACATAAGAGTTTATAATTTCATACTCAATTTAATTTCATGCTACACCAAATCTGTTGCACTCGTCTACCTTGCAATGTATTTGACCTTGCAAATGGTACTTAATTATTGGACCATCTACACTGCAAAACTTACTTGAAAGCAATCAGTGTATTTTATCACAATCGTCTAAATTGCTATGTATTTGCACAAATCTAAGTATAAAATCATCACACCATCATTAGTGTTCTGCCCGAAGGCAGGTCCATGGCAACCAACACCTCCAACTCTCCCGATCTTCTGCCCTTCTCTT
>JAQGBK010000055.1:0-11646 GCA_034698505.1 Stercutus niveus
TTGCCACCGCCTACGTTAGCCGCTCACTATGGAGCGTTGACACCCCTCCACCACACTGAGGTGCAGGTCGGAATTTCTGGGGGGGATAATCTACAAAATACAAATTTTATTTTAAAGTTTATTTTATTTGTTTCACCAAATGTTGTACCAAAGAATAAAACGTTCTTAAGTAGGCTACTTGGGTTTAAAAAGGTTTACATGGATATACAAGAAACATCTATATTGCAAGATAGATTGAAGAAAGATCGATTGCATATTGTTGTACAGTAGATTATAGTGAAATACACCATATAGGGCGAGAACACGTAAATGCAATGGCGTAAGATGCAGTTAATTCTGTAAGGGTCCAATCTAGCGGAAGCTATACGCTGTTTGTAAGATTGCGATTTGTGCGAGCGAGCGAATCGCATTGTCGTCGCTAAGGCGCGGATTCGTTGAAGCGCGTCCCGTGCAAGCGTCCGACCCACGACACGTGACGTTCGCTGACGACAAAACAGCCTACACGCGACGAATATGCTCCTCTAAGATACCAAGATATTCAATTACGCTTTCTAGAAACCTTTACAATATTTAATGACTGCCGCTTCAAAGCTATTCGCGGTCGATATTGCTTGGTGTATTGCGCTGAGGGGGTGGGGGGGGAGAGGAGTCGTGCGTGCCGGTTGGGCTAGGAGCGCTCGCCGCACGTAGTACGGACCGAGGGTCCCAGCGGGCCGCCGGGTTTATCTCACGACAGAATGCATTGCCCGACATCGTCGCGGAACTTTCTTCGCCGACGTCGCCGTTCAATCGCGACGGACAGAAGGGAAAGCATCTTTTAGTCGAACAATGGCTCTACTTCGTCTCAGTCATCGCGTCTATTATAGACCTACCTCGATAGTGGAGTACAAAGGGACCGCTTGCGCTCTGCTGCTGCTGCTGCTGTAGCTGTAGCAGCTGCTGGGGTTGCTGTCGCAGTAGGCGGATCTCTACGGACTGGCCGACTGACGTATAGACGTGGCTGACTCGTAGCGCCGAGGAGCAGACGTCGATATCAGTGCGAGCTATGATGTCCGCCACCACGGCGTATCTATGACACGCAGCGCTCCCTGGAGCCGAACCCGAGCCGCTGGTACCGATCCCGGTGGCTCCTTTAGCCACGGAGTCCTGGCCCCCCGTCGCGTCCCACGATTCGTCCCCTGCCGGCCTGTCCCCACCGGTCCGCTGGAGGCGCGACTCACCGAAGTCGTAGAGAGTGAGGTTGATGCGTTGACCGTCCAGGCCGGACACGAGGAAGGGGCAGCCAAGGGCGCCCAGTTGGGCCCCTGATGCCGCGGGACCGAGCAGGTAGCCCGAGGTCGCTCTTATTGGTGACGAAGAAGCGCCGATCACACAGTGTAGGGATTCAGCTTGTACCACTGCGCATGTGCAAATAGGCGAATAACAAAGAATACGTGTTATACCAAATTTATGAAGAATGACGCATTGAGCTAAAATCGTTGCAATTCTGTGATTATCTTCGTTTGACAAATCACAAATACGACCAAAATGTCTTCGTCTTTGTGTCTTACAGTAAACGTAGTGTAAAACATTATGCTATGCCGCCATAGTATTTATTACTCAAAATTCTCAATAGTATTATTGCAATAATTTTGTCACTATTATCTAGATTGAAGTTGAGTAGAATACCGTACTCTAATCAAGTAAAACGTGATAAGCCGTATTAAACGACGTAAGCTGTTTGACTAATGAAGTCTTACAGATGCAAAGATCTTTCGATATTTTCTCAGAAAAGAGCCTTTATATAAACAAAACTGTTGTCCTTTTGGTAAAAGTACTTGCAATTAGGTGGTTCGTGGATGAATGAATTTAATCAGCTGTAAACATTGTCCGCGGATGCTTTATCCTCTCCGACGTTATCCCCAGATTGATTCCTTCCCTTCCAAGTTTATCTCCAGCTGCTTCCCTCGTCGCACTGCTTTAATCCAGATTATTTAATCTGCGGCTTTTCATTCTAATTTGAAAATTGTTCAAAGAACCTTTTTTTGCAATTCTGCATTATCGGGAGCAAAACTTATCTCAGGAGCAATGGCTTGGTCAAAGAATTAATTGGTGGAGGCAGGGGTAATATTTAGATATTTTCAAAGGAAATTTAGGAAAAACTTCCCTTTTAAAATTATGCAAAAAATGTGATAAACCAGGATTTAATTTTAACCCAGACGAAAATAAATGGTTAGGCATGCCCTTACAGGTAAATTATTCATCTTTTTGTCTAACCCAGAGTTGTCCGTGGGTCGGGTCGACCCGCGGGTCGGGTCGGGCAGGGTCGGGTAGGTAAATGTTGTGAATTCCGTGGGTCGGGTTGGGTCGGGTCCAACTCTTGGTGAGTCGGGTCGGGTCCAGATTCGATGGGTCTGCTTGGGTCGTTTTAAATATTTTTATGGTATTTTTACTTTTAAAATACTAAACACGAATGAAATTGACACATGAAACTGTTGGTTCATTTTTTATTATTCCAAATAATTACTTTTATGACTGTTTTCTACAGTCTACTAACTAGCACGATTATTTTATAAACAATTAGGCCTAGAAGCCGGTTATGCGATCACGGGATTTTGAGTTGGGTCGGATCGATAGGTTTTATTGGTTCCGTGGGTCGGGTCGGTGAACTAGTGGGTCACATTGGGTCGGGTCAGTGAATTGGCTTGAGTCGGTTGGTCGGGTCGGGTCAGGAAGTTGGTGGGTCGGGTCGTGTCATAAAAAAGTGACCCACGGACAACTCTGATATGGGCACTCTATGAGACCGAGTCATGATGTCGTCACATATTCCTACAGGACCAGCATTTAATAAGGATTTTTGACTGGTGTGGCAAAAACCCAAAAGGGCAAGTCACCTTTGAAAAATCTGTTGAGCGGGGGGGAGGGCAAAAGTACGCGTTGCGGGAAAATAATTTCCACGCAAGTTAGCGTTGAAAATTCTATTGAGCGGGGGTGGCGGAAAAAATTGTGCGTTGCGGGCCCAAACGGGCTTCCATTAAATCAAGTCCATCTCAAAATGGCATTTTGCCCCACCAGTAATACAAAAACATTCACGACTGGTGGGGCAATCCTGAGCCTGAGGGCTGGTGGGAAGATCCCCCACCAGTTTGTACGGTATGTTGTTAAATGGCCTGACCTACAGTGGATCTTATTTTTCTAATAATCTTCCACGCTATGTCGCAGCTTGCACCTATGGAAGTAGATAGTCAGTGAGACTCCGAACTCACATGCGGGGGATCCTGGGAGGATGGAGGATGGGAGGTTTGCTGTGAGATTCATTCGCCATCCGTCGAATGAAATTGTATAAATGTTTTTATTGGCGTTGCCTACTATATGGAAATGAACACAGATTAGCGTTAAAAAGCGAATTTAGTAAATATGCCAACAAGAGCTTGAATGATAAAAATATAGGCTGTATAATATTTACCATCTAATAAATAAGGCCGTCAGAGACAAGCGGTTTCACCCCCACCCCCCCCCCCAGTGCCTGACAGTGGGGACCTAAAAAAAAAGAATAAAAAGAATAACCAAAAAAAGTTTCTAAAATTATGTTACTTAAATTATTTTATTTTAATTTATATCTTATTCGAGTTTTTAGATAAGAGATGACCAGGCAGATACATAGACATGCAATAAAGGCTTGATTAGATCACCCTATTAAGCTAAAGCTGTATGATGAAACGATAATTATGTATTAAATGTAAATCAATAAAAATAAATAAATAAAAAGGAACACTAATAGTAGATAGTTTGTGAGGAACTCATTGATGTCGAGAGCATTGGCCACGGCGACAGCTTAGTGCCGCGTGGCTGTGGACAGGCGCTGGTTACTCCATCTGTTGATGTCATTAATTTTCTCGTAGGTGCAGCACCTAACGCGTTAGTCCTTGTTGCGTGAAGGGGTTACTCTAGTTTATGTGCCTAGGCCTATAAAGCTTACGATATATGTTGTCACACAACAATGAAACCGACGTTAAATCTACTCTTGTAAATAAATCGCTTGACGAATTTTCGCTTAGCGATTAGTTGTCTAAAAATGTACATGCGTTGATCAAAGGTGAAATATATACAGCAAATTTCTGTAAGCCAACACATGTGTTGATATAGATTGTACCACCAAAGGTATTTGGCGTTATCTAGTGAATAAATTTGTTTTATTATATTAATAATGTAAGATAATAATTTAGGTCCATATGGCCTAGCTGGTGACTTAGTAGGTTAAGCAATTGAGTCAACCAATAGGAATACAGCGCGTAAGTGGCGGTCTGAAATATTATAGCTGTGGGCTTACATTCTAAAAAGAGAACATTTAGTATAACAGTCATTTGTATTGGGGTGTATTCCCCCCCCCCCTCCCCGCTTAAGTCCACCCTTGTAAGCATACGCTACCTGCCTAGTATAATAGTCCGTACCTCCTACCTGGAAGGGGGATGGGTGGGAGGGGCCTGCACCTAAGCCGTGGACGAAGTGGCCACTCATTAACCATAATCAGACGGCTCCTGGGGTATACCGGTCTTCTTGTAGAACTATCTAGGGCTTACTCATCTCTTGGGACCCCCCGTGGCTGAGTCGGTAAGCACACTGACCAGCTACTAATAAACCAAACTAAAATATATCTATAGCGGTGCCAGATATATTTGCACGGAAGTGAAGTCTGGTCGCAATTATAAGTAAAACACAATGGCTGCGCTCAGTAAATAAAATTTAATTAATGTTAAGTATCGGACATTATTTTAAGAAAGTGCCTTACTTGATTGATATATCCAACACAGCACTACCGTTGAATTTTGTTTTTAAATTCCGACCAAACTTCACTTTCTGGCAAATATTTCTGGCAAGAGTAAGAATATTTTAATTGTTTTGTTTTTATTTGATCCAGCATGAAATTTTCGATTACAGCGGTATGTAGCTGTATATGATACGTCCGGTAGTGTTTTCTGTAGGAGGCGAGAAAAAGGTTACAATTGCGACAAGCCTACGGATAATGACGTCATAACTGTGAACGATTACGTCATGACGTCACCAAAACGTGGCCAAATAAGCTCGGATACCTTACCTAACTTACTGAATACCGTTCCGATCTTACATTACGAGTATCCTTAGATGATGATGTTTCAGTTTGTGACAGTGGCATCTTCAAGACGTCGAGAGGATCATAGCCAGTATGTTAGTAACCCAGCCTCAAAGTAAGTTTAATTACTACGTAATATGTCGGCCAAATTTACAATGAATCACCCTGCTGAGAAACGCGCTCATCCTCATCCTCGAAAAATTGCATTTATCGCCATTGAATCACGTCGGGCCTTGTTCCTTTCTTTACGCATAAGCCATTATCACTTTTCAAATAAGAATATGAAAAGTGTTGAAAATATATCGGCTCCCTCTCTGATAGCCTACATAAGGCAATGAAATAAACGTTAACCTACATGTCTTTGTTAACTAAATATTATGATTTATTTAATCACATTAATCCAATTTGATTACATTTAACCGAAATCAGTCATTCGCTGCAATAATATTATTCTGAAATCGATAGTATTATTGCTGTTGTTGGCGGGCAATAATTATTTGCATAACTGATAATTTGTGTGTAACAAGTCGACGGATAGTTGGCTGCAGCTGGCTTTTGTGTTCGTCAACCGTTTTTGAACAGAAATTGTTATGACAAATTAGCTTTAGTCTTTATTCCATATATATTGCAATGATTCTATCTCTCGATTATGAATGATTTTTGCCGTTAGGTTAAAATAAATCATACGGTATCCATGCTATCGCAATATTCATTACTACCTACCTTCAGTATCCAGGCTCCACTCAGTTGCTGTTGTTCCGCAAGTTTTATTGATGGCTGTTTCCCTATATAAACAGTTGCTCCACATTTCTGAACCATCAGCTCTCTGAAATACATTTCTGAAGTATCAGAGCTCCGCAGTATTGTACATTTCTGAACCCAGCTCTTCGAAGTGCATTCGCTCTCGCAGTTCATTCCTTATCAGTAAATTTTTTTTATTACAATTTTTTCACACAATTCAATAAAGCTGTTTTTCAATACAATGGTAACAATAGTGCGAAACGGAAACCAAAGCTAAGGGGCTCTAAAATTGGCCCGACTTAAATAACTAGTTGATAGAATCTTGCTAGAATTTATCTTATTTTAAGCCGCTATATCTATATTTTCAGTAATTGAACAGTGGAGCAGCTAGGAAATTTGGGTCTCCGGTTCACATGTTTACAGAGGACCCTTTCCAGGGCTGAAAGTGGTGGCTTTAACCGCCGGGGCCCTGTTTTTCTGAGGTGGCCTAAGCCAGGTCCAAAAAATCTATTGAGCGGGAGGGGTAAAGGGGTCCAGTATGAAAAAATATTCAGGAGTAGCCGGATCCTACCATCATATCAGCTCCATAAATATCTCAAGCGGGGGGCCGGAGGAGGTAGTGAAACAAATTCAAGAGCAGTCGCAATCCCTCCATCATGGAAGCCAGGGCCCTAACCTTTAGCAGCCGGGGCACAAAGTAGAGCAACAAGGGCCGGACCCGTGAGAACCCAACAATCCTTTAACCTCTGTTCCGACTGTCCGTCTATGGCTGAATTTTCGGATTCTCACAAAATTCAACTAAAAGGAAAAAAATTTAAAAATTTAAAAATTAGGGCCCGCCGGGGCCTCTAATGATCAGGGACCCAAGTTCATTGAACAGGCTGAACCTGCTATTGCGTATTATTTTGTAATACTATTAAATACCTTGGTATTGTACTAGTTAATTCCGAAAAAAGATGCTCTGTTGATTCTAAGCCGATAGTGTGTACTTTCTACTCTTTGTGCAACAGTATCTATAATCATATAGCGATTTCAAGGGACTTGATGAACTCATACATCTTAGGCTTCAAGAATCGTACTGTTTGGCCATTCTCACTTATGTAACTCCTGCCTTAAAATTCAGCAAAAAGCAAGAAAGAGAGTTAAATATGTGTTGGAATTATGTTTATAGAAAAATTATCGGCTTTAATCGCTGGGAATCAGTCAAATGTTTTATCCATGGGATGGAATGTCTTGATTTTCATCACATACTGCTCTTTAATAAACTAAAATTCTTTAATGATTTATTGGTATCAAACTGTGCGCTGCTACGTGATCTATGTTTGTCTGATGCTCTGTGGAGAACTAAACGATTGCTTTATCGATGTAAATTTGAATTTTCTGTTGTCTCTAAAAAACATTAGAGCAGAGGTTAAAAATTCATTTCAAACAATATGTATGGCAAAATAGTATCATAGTTTGTATAATGATGTTTGTAAACTATTGCATGATTCAGTTTTCATTTGGCAATTTTGCCGAATTTTAATTTTATGTTTGTATTTTATTTATTTTTGTGGCTTTGTATATTGTTTTTGAACTGTGTCTCTCTCTGCCCTTGTGGCGAATAAAAGGTCTCTATTGCTACGGCACTGTTAAATTTAATCACCCATACCTGTAGATTGCTTGTTCAATATGTCCCAGCGAGGCTTGGATCGTGGATGGCGATCACGACCGACGTCATTTGTAGGGGGAGGGCGGGGTGAGTGCCCAAAACGAGTTCAATTAGGGTGTCAATTATGTTTATTTGATTCGACACTTGCCCTAGAATTTTACTATGATAGACCTGGATGTCAGCAAATGTTTCGGACTACTCCCCTCGCCCACCCCACGCCCCGAGGCAAATTTAATACGTTTCCCAGAGCGCCGAAAATTCTCGCAAAGCCACTGACCATATTTCATTCATCTTCGGAGTTAGATGATATATATTAAAAGCCGTTGCAGCTTGTTTTATGATCCAGTGTCAGTATATGTGCTGAGATCGGATTGATTGTCATATGAAGATAAATTTATATCTTTTCCCGTTGTTCGGTCCAGTGATATTTCTACAACCCCTCAGGGGTTTTTGACAACCTGATTTTGAAAGACAACCCCCAGAGGTATACACCCATGGGTGTATGCACTGGGTGTATTGGGGTAGAAAAGCACCCTCCTTTAGATGTATGTGGGAAAACTTGTTCCCTTCGCTTAACTTATATTTCCGAGAGGACTTAATTGTGAAGGAAATTTTTGTTTTCCACGACGCGGTTTCTTTGCCCCCCCCCCCTCTACAGTACAGTCCATTACGGCTGGATAGCTCAGTTGGTTTCGACTTCGCTCTTGGTTTAAGCGATCCAGGTTCGAAACCCACCACTGACTAACGTTTCAGTAGTTGTCATGAGCAAACAATTTACGTACACACGCCTCGGTTGACTCAGCCGAGGGATATAAATGAGTAGCAGTCCTTGTGGCTGCGGAAGGTAACCACACGTGTTGCATAGCACTGGCCTGGCTATCAGCACGAAGGCATATATCATGCCGTGTGGGCTCTAATGCCAATAAAATGGGGATGAGCACCAACGCTACGCTCCTGTCAGGGTGCATGCAGCATTTACCTAGTTCTACAGATTTTTAAGGGGACTTGCGACAGAAATACTATTTTTTGTCGTAACGCGTTATACCCCCGCCCCGCTCAACAGATTTTTGGCACTGAGGTTGAAGGCTTTCTCTTAACATCCTCTTTTTCTTATACCCCCACTCAACAATTCCTAGAAATAAGCCTGAACCGGCCCCGCCCTTGCCTCAATACAGGCCTAGACCCGTGCCCGTGCATCAATACCGATCTAGGCCTGTGCCGTGCCTCATTACCTACCTAGGCCCGTGCCCGTGCCTCAATACCGAACTAATCCCGTGCCCGTGAATCAATACTGACCTAGGCCCGTGTCCCTGCCTCAATACCGACCTAAGCCCGTGCCCGTGCCTCAATGCCGACATAGGCTCCTGCCCGTACCTCAACTGAGGTTGGCCACAGCTTGTGACGCAAGCTTTAGTTGCGGTGTCAGCGGGACCGTGTGGCATGTTCTTGAAACGTTGCATCTCACGAATACCTAAGGGCTGGAAAAGATTTTTAAACAAAACATTTTCAGGAACGTATCAAGGGCGGCTAGAGCTAAAGGATCTGTCCATTGCTTTTGCAGTCCCGACCCCACTCGCCTCCACATTAAGCCTAATTTTGCCGCCCTGCCTAAACTTTCAGTCGACTTTTTATATTAGCAACTTTATTGCGTTTTTTTATTTCTAGTCCATTTACTATTGTTTGCTTCTTGAACAATTTTTGTTTAAAATGGCGCTAGACCGGGTCCTGGTCTGAGCGTTAAAAGTGTTTCAGCCTCAGTCACAACAAGAATTCACAAAATAAATTTAGTTTTCTACTAAGACATACACTGTAGGTGAGTAACAGCCTCAAATTTGTTGTAGTTGTATTAGGCCTACTGTATAGTCCTATATTCACACTAATTTCATGCTAATTATTTATGATTATCTCCGCCAATGCAGCAATACATCGATATGTTGTTACATCTATTTTCAGAAATGGCGTTAGTCTTCTTCTTGTGCTTTCTTTTGGCTTGCCAAGGTACGTTAAACTGTGCTTTTGGAATATTTTCGTGTTCATAATAATGAACTCGTGTGAAATCGATCATTGCTCCATAAACGTAATTAGTCATATACTGTTCGCAATATTTGTTGTTGATCATTTAAATTAATTGAAAAATACAAAATCTGAAAAAGAACGAAGGGTTCTTGTTGGAGTGTGCGCAGCAGTGGTTCCGCTAAGTTTACGATGGCTGGCGATGTAGCAGGATTCTTAAATTTGATTGAATCAATCAATGCGTTGCTCGATGGGTAGCCAGTGTAGTTTCCGAAGAGTAGGGGTAATGTGGAGATGACGTTTGACGGACGGAACAACCACACAAGCAAGTGAATTTCGAACCGTTTGAAGGCAGATTCATGTAGAGAGCACAGAACAAAAGATGACGTACTTAAGCTGGTGGGAGAGAATAAGATATTGTTGGAAACGAGAGTGAGGCGAAATTAGAATTGGATTGGTCACATAATTGAGGGGGAAAGGATTGATGAAGGATGTCATAGAGGGAAGAATGGAAAGGAAAAGATCAGTAGTAAACCACATATGGGAATGATAGAAGCATGTGTAAGATTTGTCAACCTTCGACTGCCGTCGAACTGTGAAATCCAATAGAAACAATTATTGGGACTTCTTAAACAGTTACTTGGTTATATGACTATAAAGATACGACACGAAAATAAATGTGAAAAAGACGAAGGAAATGAAGATATATAAAAAAGGGGAGTAAGTGTTAACATCTTGATTGATGGTCAGAAAGTTGAACAAGTAGATAAGTTAAAATATTTTGGGACATGAATAACTGATGATGGGAGATGCGAGACGGAAATAAAAGCAAGAATTGGGATGGCGAAGGGTGCTTTTAGTAAGAGGAAAGAGTTACTGACAAAAGGGTTGAGTGAAGACTGTGGAGAAGAAGATTGTGAAAGTTGTTGTATGGTCAGTATCGTTACATGGGGCACACTGGGAAAGGAGGAAATAAGAAGACCTGATGCGTTTGAAATGTGGGTCTGGAGAAAAATTGAAAAAATTCCTGGACAGACACAAAACAAATGGTGACGTACTAAAGCTAGTAGAACAAAAGAAGATATTGGTGGAAACGATTGTGAGGCGAAAGTAGAATTAGATTGGTCACATATTGAAAGGGAAAGGATCGATGAAGGAGGTCATGCAGGTAAACCACGTGTGCCAGAATGCTGGACGAACTGCATTTACAGTACACGAGAAAGAAAAGTATGGAGATATAAAGAGCAGGGCAGAAGACCGGGAGAGTTGGAGGTGTTGGATGTCATGGACCTGCCTTCAAGCAGAACACTAATGATGTGATGATGATGATAACAATATGTTGAGTTTAAAATTTAGCAATATGTGTTGTGATTTCAGAGGTTTTGAGCATGCCAGAGAATATTGATAATGAAGCTGGATTCATTGGAAAAGCTATGAAACGCTTTGAATGCACTAAACCTTGGCACTGTAACCTGACGTGTACAACAAAACCGTCTTACTCTTGGTGCATTGATCAAATTCGTAAGTCTTATGTCATATTATATCATGTCATTTATTATATTATACACATTAAGAGGCTCCATATATGAACACAAATTCAATTTCTAACGAAATTGCCCACATAGCTGGGCATCGTCCAATGTTTTAAAGCTGAATATAATAAATCGCTTCAGATGATTTTGAAACGGGTAAAGTGCAGTGGATTCAATCGTGCACTGACTCCCCCTATTCCCCAGATTCGTCAGAGTGAATTCTCTTTCGTAACTATGCAGCAAAATATGTCAATGTACGAGCATGTGTCCAACCTTGTAACTAGCGCCAACCAGAAGAGTGTCGAGAATAATAGAATAGTACCCCTAAAACACACTAAAGACACATGGAATGGAAATTGGTGACTTTACAACTGTTTGCCATGCTACTCTGCTGTCGCGTCTATTCTATACGCTCTATTCGCATCTAATCACGTCTATTCTATATTCAATAGGCTATTCTTCGCGTCTGCTATACGCCTCCCCAGCATGGAGAAGATTTGATGGACAGGGTGGCATAGATGATAATTCGCTTGTGGGCTGTTATTGCTAAAGCTCTCTGGTGGGGAGTATGCGCTAGAAGCGTGGCGGGGGGGGGGGGGGGGGGGGGGGGGGGGGGGGGG
>JAQGBK010000056.1:0-11645 GCA_034698505.1 Stercutus niveus
GGTCCGATGACGTCACGCGAGCTTTGCACCTAGCGAGACAAACTCTCTACCACAATATGTACAGTACACCGATCGACCGCAATAGTCCTTGTTAGGCCTAATATTATCACGAACTGTATTACTAATCTAAGTCTAGTGTACAACAATTTTACATTCTTTACGTATTAACTGCCTAAAACGTTACGTTATTTCCATGTTAAACGAGATTATTGACGAGCAGTGAGCGCACGACTGTGTGGCGTGGCCCTCATGCCTAATAATACTCATCTGACGTCGTGAATTGCCCATGTGGCCGACCGTGCTAGTGCAGGAGAGGGCTGAAGGCACACCAAGATGTATTTTCACTCCATGTTTGCTACGCAACTTTCTGCGACGGTTTCCGATCTTGAATCGTTCGTTAAACAGGCTCAGGAGAGCGTATATGATTATTTTGCGAACTCTTTTAGAACGATTCCGCTCGAAACGAACCAGGATCTGATCAACAGGTACGCCAGCTACTCGATAAAAATCTTAAATATGCTCTTAAATGGCTTAAAAGTGCTCCGCTCTCAACCGATGCTTTAGAATTGCACTACATCAGTGCTCTGATTAGATCAAAATTAGCCAAGATTGTCAATCCTAATATTAGGGAAAGCACTGACTTAGAGCGGGAATTAAAAATAAAATTTTGGTCAAAATGCAGCAACATTTTTGACAATGCGACAAACTGTGTTCCATCACTTGATCTGGAGTGTCATGTTTGGTCGAGTGGCGAGTCGAAATGGCGAGTGGCGAGTCAGAATGGCGAGTGGCGAGTCAAGTGGCGAGTCAAGAGGCGAGTCAACTGGCGAGTCAAGTGGCGAGTCAACTGGCGAGTCAAGTGGCGAGTCAACTGGCGAGTCAAGTGGCGAGTCAACTGGCGAGTCAACTGGCGAGTCAAGTGGCGAGTCAACTGGCGAGTCAACTTCACTCGACCAAACATGACACTCGGAACGAGGGTCAACACCTGTTGACTGTATAAAAACGTATAGACAACTCGCCACTCGCCATTCTGACTCGCCACTCGCCATCAATCATTGGGTTTTCCTTTTGAACTAGCCCTCAAAATTTGATGTATAATACTAAAATAGATGCGGTTGCACAAGTTTGTGTAGATTGCTCTGGTAAACGAATTAAAATTTTTAAAAGAAAATATATTTTAAACTGTTTTATTGATGATGCGGTGAAGCCATGGTGTCAATGCCTTTGTGGTTGTGTAGCCTACAGTCTGAATTATGAGGTCGTGTTTGCAAGACATAGGCCTACTTCAGTTTTCATTGTTATCCTTCCTTTTTATTTTTATACTCACCCCCCCCCAGTATGTATTATGGGGGGGGGGCGAGAGTATCATTCCGCCCGCCCCAACCCCCAAAATTACTGGCAAATGTCATTATCCCCGAGGCGCATTTGAGTGCAACGGGAAGCATGAGGGTTTATTCCTCTCTATCACCGAGGCGACTACGAAGTGAAACGTAGTAGGTGGTATTTAAACTAGCCGATAATGGTTTAAATTTAATCTATGTTTCTTTAAATTTGAATTCTTTAAAAAACCGTCACTTCTGATGTCACAACTAAACAGGGTGTTAAGTGAAATGGGACGAAAGGTTTCACTGTAATGAAACCTTTAATAAAACTAGTTTATGAAATTACAATGTCGTAATACGAAATAAAACAACATGTAGCATTTTCAAAAAGTATTACACTGTTTAAAATGTTACCTGCAGGATATGTCACTGTATAATTCAAAACACATCATTATCACTGGAGCTGTTAATTCAGTATCCAGTCCGAGATCTCGTTAAGGTGCATACAGAATGCGCAATTTGCGCTGACAGTCGACACAGTAAAAAATCCGTACAAAAAGTTTCATGCAAATAATGAACAATTATCCCGCAACGTTTTTAGTTTTTTCTTGTGAAATGCATTTATACCGAATTTAACAAAATATTTCGAAAAATCAAAATCAAGTTTGACCCAAAATACGGACAATTAGTAGAAAGTCTTTGAGATGACAAGACCAAAAACCATCAAAACATCAAAGCAATAGGCGTTACGAAATACTCGACTTATTTAACGGATAAAGTCGACAAGATTAAAAAGGGACATGCAGTAGAAAATATTTGATACATTTGAAAATATTTGAGACATGTATAAAAACGTATAGACAAAATTTAGAAAAGCGTCTTTTAGATCACTTAGACAACACCAAACTTCTGCAATTTCTGTATTTGCTCTACAGACAGCTTGCTGCGCACTTCGTCGTGTACGATAACATCTCGTATTTCCATCGTAGGGACAGATTTGCGAATGCAATCCAGTTTCAGATGGAAATACGTGGCTTGCTTAGCCGAACTCACGCCGCGGGTTCCTTTATTCTTTTTAAAATAATCGCGGTGGCAGTAATTCTTAAGTATTAAATCGTGTATCGGCTTGATCAACGCTTCGCACCCGTAACATTTCTTGACCGCTGGATGACTGGTCAGTAGCGTTACATGGAAGGTGGCACGAACAACTGCATGTTCTTGAATACCAACTAATCTCTCTCTACCGCTTGACGACTGGTCTATAACTTGTGCCAGCTTCGGTATCGACGCGTACTCATCCACAGCAGGCCCCGCTGCATTCTTCTTCTCGGCATCTTTTTTCGTGCGCTTCACTTTCTTCTTGGATGGTGGACGGTGTATGCCGGTTGTCGGAAGGTATTTCTTAGCGCAAGCGCCACCAACGATCTCTTCGCCAAATTCTGCAGCCTGTTGCATGGCGCGTTTGTGGACCTGAATTCTTTTGTGGTCTATGTCAGCGCCTCGTCCACCTGTGGGCAAACCGTCTTTAAACATTTTGAATTCCGCTTCCTGGCGCAGAGCGAGTGCAACGTCCTCGCGTGCCACCTCGAGCAGACTCATGTAGGGTCTGCCTACGCATGCCAACTTGGCGTGACCGACTTCGGCAAGATTTGAAGACGGTGCGGTTATGGGCTTGAAGGATCGGAATATATGTGTCCTGCGAGTATACCACCATTCCAGCCATTCCTTCAGAGTGGAGTGATTCACAACGAATTGCGACATGTTGTTCAGAGCCTGATTGAATTCCGGTTGACTTAGCGCCTTCATCATCTTGTCCGCAAGCGCTATGAATTCATCCCCGCTGTCGTCTTCGCTGAGACCGCGTGCGTGCCTCTGTACGGATTGTTTGAAATGAAATTCGCAGGAAACAACACGAGAGAGGACGCTCTCACCGAAAACCTGCTGGATGCTCATCCAATTTGCATGATGCTCATCAGCCACGAAGCCGGCTGGATTGAACTTGTAAGCAGCATTGTTCGTTACCTTCTGCAGCATTTCATTGAAAAGGTTCCAGAATTTCGTAAGGCTATCAGTGTTTTCTTTTTCGACGTCCATGACAGCAAGTTGGACCAGTTTACGCATCACAGGGTTGTAAGCCCACAACGTTACTGTTTTGAAATTGCGGCAGCGAGTGTGTGTTGCGTCAACATGTGCATATTGATCGCGCATTGCACCATCACTGTTACAGTCCATGCTTATCGCTATTTCCGCCATGTGACGACTGGATTTGAAGACGAATGACGGTTCACCATTAAACGCACTGTTGTTTATTTTGTACAGAAGGAATTCATCCTTTTCATTACATTTAACTTTAAATGCTGCGAGAGCCTCGAAATGCTCCCCGAACGGATTCATTTCTCTTTTCATTTGTGTTTTGAGATTCTGAACGTCTTTCAGCGTCACAAATTCATCGGTCATTCTTTCTACATCAGCCCATTGGAAATCCATGTCGGACAGAACAGACACCATTTGCATGTTGACTAGTCGACTGGGTGTTACGTTGGGATTGCTTCGGATCGCTGCACGGAGTGCCTTCCTTGTGCTGTCATTGCAGGGTCTTCTTGCGAAACACGAGTGGTTGCCGTTGTGATAAACGGTTCCGAGACGACAGTTAGGATCGTACTCCCAAATTTTTATCGCCTCACAGTCTTTCAGTGTCGCGACTGCGCCACACGTAAAGCACTTCGTAAGTCCCTCATTTGCCGTTCGGAAGTGCATCCTATTCGCGTAGCCATGTTGTATCATGAACGGACAAATGCTGGATTCGCAGGAATAGCTGCCCTTGCATCTCGCTGTTCGGCGAACACCAACAAAACCGGCCCTACTGCTTGTCATCCATTTCAGCCACGGTCGACCATCTTTTGTTGCTGCCATCATTTGGTGAGAACTTGTTGCTATTAATATGTACTTGCACCAACCGTCTATTGCACGCGGTAGCTCTGTAACACGTTGCTCCTCACACTCACTCCAGTTATCGACATTGAACAGGAACTTAGCAGAAACTGACATTGAAGACGAACTTCTACTACTGTCCACGTCGTGACAGTTTACGCCGCTGTCGTGGCTAGTATGTGATTGCGACAAATCGTTACAGACCGTTTTGACATCACTGTGATAGTCATCCTCATTGCGTGTAGGTGTTGTGTCAGATATTTCGAGCCGCGGCTTTCGCATTTCTTTACGATACTCTGACGATTCGGTGGGCGGAGCTACGGTTTTCTGGTCAACCTGTTGCGGCAATGTGTCCGAATCCAAATCTGCATTCATCACTGTCAGTTCGTGACACACGTACCGCGGCGCGCTAACTCTCTGAAATATCCAGGATGACAGTGCCGCAACAGTACTGAGATTACTTCCAGCGGTTATCACGGCACCGTTACCATTACCACCATTGCATTGCTCAAGAGCGTGCGTATCGACCACAGTCAAAGATCCATTGGCTGCACGATAAATCAAGAATGTGTACAGTGTGTTTATATAAAGCGCGCATCGCGTACCACTGTCTTCAGCGTTGTTAAACAGTCTATAGAGAGCGAAATTAAGTTCTTCCTGTGCAGCATCCATCGCGATGCCACCTGTTGAGATGATTGGACAGTCGAACCTGTACGATTGACATAAGTGAGCTGCGCGCAGTTGATCGTACGCCTCTTGCAGGCTCAGCATTGCGTCACTGTCTCGCTGCGCTATAACAGGAAAGTTGAGAATCGCATCGTTCGCGACTTCTTCCACAGCAAGCGCAGTTGAACGGGAAACTCTGTCGGCGATTAATAACGCGAGTAAGGTGCACGCGTTATTCAAAAGTGGAACATCTGCAATCGTTTCTCCATCGCCTTCGATCTCGGCCAAGCTCAGTGCGTCTGATATGCTTGCCTGACTGACCATTAGCGGTTTGATTATGACGCGGTCCACGACCAGTTGTTTTCGTAACGAGTCTACATCAGGTCTAGTCTTTGCATCGAAGCGCGCACAAGCTCGGTAGACTTTTACGAGGCATGACCAAATCCCAAGCTGTTGGTCGTTGTATTTCTCATCGTGTCGCGGAAGGCACCCTCTGGAATGCAACTCACGTAAAACGATCTTCGCATCTCTATCTGGATTAACAGTGTCCTGCACTTCAAAATAGTATGGATGGTTAATGCCTGGGTTAACAATGCAGAATACAAGCATGCCCAAAGACCACACGTCCATGCATTTCAGATCCGATATATTTGCTTGCGTGTCACGGCACCCTTCCCTACCTTCCGGCGCAATGAATGCCGGTGAACCGCGAAAGAGATTGGTCGTCGATGTGACGCATAGTGATGAGGTCTGAAGTATAGTAGCGCGCGACTCACCAAAGTCGGTAAGAACCGCTGTGATTGGATCAACAGCCCACCAAGTTGGTAGGTCAGCAACGTCGCAGGCAACATAATGTTGATTTGAAACAAGAACGTTATCAGGTTTGAGGTCGCGGTGCACGACACCTCTGCTATGCAGATAATGAAGGCCTGAAAGAACACCGGACACGATGCAAGCGTTGGTGTGCTCGAAGTATGCAATGTCTTCAAACTCGTCCAAGGCAGCAAGAAAGGACTTGAGCGACGAAACATGCTCATGCTCGCAGTTGATCTTGTCAAAGTTGAACGTGTAGTATTTCAGCAACATGGAGTTCTTCAAGTGGCTGAATGCGATGATTTGCACCACATTAAGATGGCCGGAAACAAGGTTTATGAGTTGAGCCTCTTTCAATACGAGCCTGCAAATGCAACATAACATATTTAAGTATTAACATATTACGGTGGCTCGCTACTGCCATGTGTGCTGTTATGTTTTGAACGTCAAATAAAACAGCACAGCATCAAATAAAACAGCACAGTACGTTTAAAAACAGCACAGCATATTTACAAACAGCACAGCACGTTTAAAAAAGCACAGCAATATTTACAACAGCACATTTAAAAACAGCACAGCACGTTTTAAAACAGCACAGCAATAATTCTAACAGCACGCTTAAAAACAGATATTGCTGCGCTGTTTTTAAACGTGCTGTGCTGTTTTTAAACATGGTGTGCTGTTTTAAACGTGCTGTGCTGTTTTATTTGATGCTGTGCCATTTTATTTGACGTTCAAAACAAAACAGCACACATGGCAGTAGCGAGCCACCATAACATATACATATTTATATATTTACTATCGTCATCAAAATGTACATTGAGGCTTTCGTGACATTTTAAATTGACAAATGGACGTATTTGATTGGTCGTATATAAAAAAGAAAAAAAGGTAAAGAAATACGTATTTAATATTTTGTATTAATTCGGTGATATTTTTTTGGTTTGGTCCATTTATTTATTTATTTAGAATAAATTTTTCTCGTTTTTATTTATAATAATTAAAATGCAGAATCAACATGTGAGCGGATACAAAACGTTTGTTTTAAAGGATTAAAAATCCTAGGTCACTGAATACTAGATACCGGCGGATACTATTCTTTCGGGTACATTTAAAATTTAAAAAGACCTGTTTCAGAAATAATCTTTTCACGGCCACGTTCTTTTAGAAACGTATGCGGTACCAAACTAAAATTCTCAATGAATCGGAAGTCAACCGATGATCGCTTGATCAAGAATCAATAACAGCGAGCCAGAATAAGTTATTTGACAAAAAATTGCAATTCAATCGGGAAAAAAACATATATAATAATATTAGTATATATTATATTATAATACTTCATATATGTGCAGAATTTTTCCAGCGTCCACCTTTTTTACCTTTTAGTGTATTCACTTGGCCGGGTATCAGATAGAACTTTGTAGACCCGCTCCACACCATTCAGTGTTACACGGTAGACTTTACCAAACGATCCTTGACCAATCATTGTCATTTCTCTGAGATCATTTATAGCGATATCAGGCAGACCGATGTCACACGGCGGTTCAGCCTGGTGATTAATTTCCGGCGTCGCAGACACACGTCTCCGCGGTGCAGCCGGAAGTTTAAAAGGAACATCTGCAATAGCATGACATAAGAACTTAACTACAAGACATAAGACAAATTGAAACAAAGCAGCAGAGCGACGGACATATTCATACAGGTAGCTGAAGGGATATAAGCCCGGAACAATTATTAATATATAATTCGTTTCATTTCGTAGACGCATGGGGCCAAAAGTTTCCTACTGAAACAATTATACAATCTAGCTGTTCAATAACGTGGAATGAAAAAAACACAAGTGAAAGAACATATAACAGTGGTTAAACGCATATAAAATATAAGCGTTACAACAGTACTGTACCTACACAATTTAAGGCCTCCATGAAAGAACCTGATAACTAGAACTTTTGTCATTTTGAGAAAATCGCATCGAAAGATTTTTTCAGAATTGTGGGGTTCCTTGAAAGAACCTGATACCTTAAGTTATCATGTCTTTTGTGGATTCCACAAAAAACATGACAACATACACGATACAATCCCGTCTACTCTCTTCATTTTCCGCATGATATCATGTTGTTCCATGCATTGATGAAACGTTTTCAACATAAATTTTGATGTATATGAGTGATAACTGAACAAATAGAGTTTATTCAAAAATGGTTTCATAAATAACTCAAGTTGTCATGTTCTTGCACAACATTGCGCCCTTTAATGTTGTTTGAACATGTACAATTTCTGCATGGGTTATATAGCTCTAAAAGATTTCATTTTGGAATAGATTCCACAAAAAACATGATTTCTCAGGTTCTTTCATGGAAGCCTTCAATTACTATCGGCATTTAACAACAACGTTAAATTAAACGTTCAACGAAACATTTAACGGAAGATATTGATAATCATAATTGTCTTGCAATAACGATAATCTGTAATCAGGTAAATTCAAGTTTTTTACGTAACGTGTTTAAGCAATTCCTTCCCAACCGATCAGGTACCGATCAGGTAAGAGTGTGCTGCGACAGATTAACGTTTGAAAGAGAATAAATAAGAATTGTAAATACTTATGCCTCGGACGATAGACGTAAAAAAATTGATCAAAAAAGAAATGTACCAGCACCTTTTTCCATTTTTCTTGGGCGATAAGCTTAAAGATGAAGTTTGACGCGATCGACTGCTGTCACTGTATATTGTCGTATTGCTGCCGTAGTTGCCAACGAACAGTCATCTAAATATAATAGCTTCAAATAAAATAGCTATCAAAAAATATATTTGAGAAAATTACCGGTATTTTCTATTTTTCCTGACCGGTAAAATCGGTAATTCTTTTTTGTCTTCATGTATCAAGCAATATCCAGTAAAAATTTGGAGTTAATATGCGATGTTAAATTTTTTGGTAATTTTTTGGTTCTGAAGTGTCCCCTTGGGGCTCCCAATTATTTTTGACAACAAATATCCTTTTTTTTCAATAAAATAAACATAGATATATACTTATATTATATATATTAATAAACTAAAAATAGACATTTTGTTCAATTCATATTCAAATAACGTCCCCCCCATACGTTTTTTATGTTGAAATCCAAAGTGCCTTTTCTGAAGTTTAACCCAAGAACATCACCTGTTATCGCTCAGAAACATCAAAGATGCAATTTTTACAAATTTTGCGCAAATTTCAGCTGGGATCTATGTCCTAATTTCTTTATATTGTCATCCATGATCATTTGAGCCTACTTATATGTTTCTATCCGGATTTGCCGCAATATATATATATTTTTTCCCGCAATTTCTCAAGGCCCTTAACATAGTCGAAACAGTTATCAAACTGCAAGTGTCGTAAAGCGAAAATGGTAACCTACATAGTCATCACAGACTGCGAAAAAACATTGACAGATTAACAGTGACTAGATTAGATAAGATTAAATTCTATTAAAAATAATACGATTACAATCACCTTTTAATATCGCTGATATTGATTGTTCCGTTTCTAAGAACAAAACGTCTGCTTGTCTGCTTTCCCGTGAGCGGTTGAGCACTTTACTCAAAAGCTTCAAATACGTCGACCAGTCAAAGATGTTTGTCCTCAATTAGCTAGAATTATTTATTATCCAAAATTATTTTAACAACAATTACAAAACCTATGGGAACTGAAATGCCCATCGTCGCATCGATGCAATTCGGCTTATTCAATTACACCCTCTTGCACGAATGCCTACACGATCAGTTCACAACTTCACACGCATCTATAGCCTACTGTAACAACAGCCTCTTGCTCATCCGTAGCAGAGCTGAGTAAGTGACAAATTAGGAGCATGGCCTTCGTTATCTAAACATTAATCTTTCTACATACAACGTAGGTTCCCGTATCGTGTGTGGCAGAGGGTGCGGGATGCTGGATTCGATACTAGCTCTGTCGCATCGCTCTCTAGCTCCCACCTTCTCTAGCTCTCTCTGAGTAACTTAATTCTCTCCGGTATCCCTCATGGCCCAGGGCCATGGCAGGTGATAATAAATCTTACACATTCTGTATTTAATGGGCGCCCGTGTCAACCGACCGTAGTACCGTACTACTGATGAAAGCAACAAAATGTGGGAAAAAATAAACTTGCTGAATCCGGGACAAATCCGGGACAATTCTCTGAAATCGGGACAATAATGTGTCCCGCATGAGGGTGGATTTTTTCTGGGACAAGCGACTGAAAAACGGGACTGTCCCGGAAAATCCGGGACGTCTGGTCACCTTAGCGTTGACCCTCGTTCCGAGTGTCATGTTTGGTCGAGTGAAGTTGACTCGCCTGTTGACTCGCCAGTTGACTCGCCACTTGACTCGCCAGTTGACTCGCCTCTTGACTCGCCAGTTGACTCGCCACTCGCCATTCTGACTCGCCACTCGCCATTCTGACTCGCCACTCGCTATTTAGTGACCCTCCAAATAAACTATCTTGATTACTCCGCCCTATAACTTGTAAAGTAAGAACTTTGAGCATTGGACGGCTTGATAACACCGTCTCAGTAACAGTAAATAACTGATAAAGTTCCAGAACCTGAATATTGTACAAAAAGCAACGCTACCAAAATGTTAAAAGTTCGGCTTATCTCAAACTGAATTTGAAAGTGAACTACATAAAAAACAAATTTGATACTCAGACTGTATTTGAATAACAACTTTAAAACTCAAATTTTGGTTTGGATGTGTTGAACTTGAGCAACAGTAGGCTACCACAATACTGTATGAGGCTACTGTAACCATATTTCATTGTACAATATCAAAATAGGTTATTTTTGTTTTTGTCAAATGTGTTAGTGATGATGTTTTGACTTTATATGTTCAACTAAAGTTGGTAACCGAAATAATAAAAAGCTAATCACCCTTTTTTCCATGTTGACGCAATAAATTAGTATGGATCGTTAACTCAGCTGATCACGCTTTCTCTCGTTGTACGAGAGGTACCATGAGAGAAAGCGGAAGAAAGCGACACCATACTAATTTGTTGCATCAACATGGAAAAAATGGTATTAGCTTTTTATTATTTCGGTTACCAACTTTAGTTGAATATATAAAGTCAAAACATCATCACTGATAAAGGTCTTTACTGCCCAGGTTCATCCCTGACTTTCCATTATTATTGTCATAGGGTAGTTAATTTATGCTCAAACACATTTATTCCCTCCATCGTTGGATATAAATTAATAGCAATCTTCATGACTTTGTGACTGGTTTTGTAATTGCATACATCAATCGTTGTGTAACGCCGGCCCTGTCGCCAACATATCGTGTCGGGTAAAAAGTCCCATAATATCAACAAGCCTATGCTCGTTCGCGTGTATGGCTTTTCTTTTACCTTTACACTACAGTCCAGCACAATATTTTTTTTACTGTTTTAACTGTTTATTTGGCTGACCCCGTCCAAGATTATATTTGTAGTTTTAGTTTCCTTATCAAAGTTCGAGTCCATGTTTTTAAAATCTTTTGTGTTAGGTGCTCCACTTTGCTTAGTTCGGTCACCAAGGCTATCATTTTAAGCTACCCATTGACATTGTCTTAAAATTTGTATCGCATGGCGTTGTTAGGCCAATAATGATCTGCATTATAATTACAACTCAAGTACTTAATTAATTTTCATTCTTTTGATTATTGCAGAGATTTTGGAGTTACTCAAGATTGCCCAACATGAAAAGGGATCATATTTTCTGCAGGTAGGCATAGATATAAAAGCTATTATAGTCACAATTTGAAAATATCATGTATAATGGCTTTATAACACGTATATATCCAGTTTATATCCAGTGCATGGAATGAATCAGAACCTGGGGGTCCAAACTTTTTTGAATTCAGGGTCCCTATATTTTCCAATGGGGTTGTCGATCACTCTTGCG